>PISX010007577.1:0-10203 GCA_004024625.1 Mellivora capensis | reverse complement strand
CTGGAGAAGTGTCTGTTCATATCTTCTGCTCATTTTTTGATATGATTATCTGTTTTGTGTGTGTTGAGTTTGAGAAGTTCTTTTTAGATCTTAGATATCAACCTTTCGTCTGTACTGTTATTTGAGAATATCTTCTCCCATTCCGTGGGTTGCCTCTTTGTTTTGTTGACTGTTTCCTTTGCTGTGCAGAAGCTTTTGATCTTGATGAAGTCCCAAAAATTCATTTTTGCTTTTGTTTCCTTTGCCTTTGGTGACATGTCTTGAAAGAAGTTGCTGTGGCTGATATCAAAGAGGTTACTGCCTATGTTCTCCTCTAGGATTCTGATGGATTCCTGTCTCACATTGAGGTCTTTTATCCATTTTGAGTTTATCTTTGAGTACAGTGTAAGAAAATGGTCGAGTTTCATTCTTCTACATATAGCTGTCCAATTTTCCCAGCACCATTTATTGAAGAGACTGTCTTTTTTCCACTGTATATTTTTTCCTGCTTTGTCGAAGATTATTTGACCATAGAGTTGAGGGTCCATATCTGGGCTCTCTACTCTGTTCCACTGGTCTATGTGTCTGTTTTTGTGCCAGTACCATGCTGTCTTAGTGATCACAGCTTTGTAGTAAAGCTTGAAATCAGGTAACGTGATGCCGCCAGTTTTATTTTTGTTGTTCAGCATTTCCTTAGCAATTTGGGGTCTCTTCTGATTCCATACAAATTTTAGGATTGTTTGCTCCAGCTCTTTGAAAAATACCGGTGGAATTTTGATCGGAATGGCATTAAAAGTATAGATTGCTCTAGGCAATATAGACATTTTAACAATGTTTATTCTTCCAATCCAAGAGCATGGAATGGTCTTCCATCTTTTTGTGTCTTCTTCAATTTCTTTCATGAGTGTTCTGTAGTTCCTCGAGTACACATCCTTCACCTCTTTGGTTAGGTTTATTCCCAGGTATCTTATAGTTCTTGGTGCTATAGTAAATGGAATCGATTCTCTAATTTCCCTTTCTGTGTTTTCATTGTTAGTGTATAAGAAAGCCACTGATTTCTGTACGTTGATTTTGTATCCTGCCACGTTACTGAATTGCTGTATGGGTTCTAGTAGTTTGGGGATGGAGTCTTTTGGGTTTTCCAATTAAAGTGTCATGTCATCTGCGAAGAGAGAGAGTTTGACTTCTTCATTGCCAATTTGGATACCTTTTATTTCTCTTTGTTGTCTGATTGCTGTTGCTAGAACTTCTAATACTATGTTGAACAAGGGTGGTGAGAGTGGGCATCCTTGTCGTGTTCCTGATCTCAACAGGAAGGCTGTGAGCTTTTTCCCATTGAGGATGATATTTGCTGTGGGTCTTTCATAGATAGATTTTATGAAGTTCAGGAATGTTCCCTCTATCTCTATACTTTGAAGCGTTTTAATCAGGAATGGATGCTGGATTTTGTCAAATGCTTTTTCTGCATCAATTGAGAGGACCATGTGGTTCTTCTCTCTTCTCTTACTGATTTGTTCTGTTGCATTGATTGATTTGCGAGTGTTGAACCACTGTTGCATCCCATGGATAAATCCCACCTGGTCATGGTGGATAATATTTTTAATGTGCTGTTGGATCCTGTTTGCTAGGATCTTGTTGAGAATCTTAGCATCCATATATCATCAGTGATATTGGTCTGAAATTCTCCTTTTTGGTGTGGTCTTTGCCTGGTTTGGGGATCAGGGTAATGCTGGCTTCATAAAAAGAGTCTGGAAGTTTTCCTTCTGCTTCAATTTTTTGAAACAGCTTCAGGAGAGTTGGTGTTATTTCTTCTTTGAAAGTTTGGTAGAATACCCCAGGGAATCTGTCAGGTCCTGGGCTCTTGTTTTTGGGAGGCTTTTGATCACTGCTTCAATCTTATTACTAGATATCGGTCTATTCAGGTTGTCAATTTCTTCCTGGTTCAATTTTGGGAGTTTATAGTTTTCCAGGAATGCATCCATTTCTTCTAGGTTGCTTAACTTATTCACATATAACTGTTGATAATAACTTCTAATGATTGTTTCTACTTTCTTGGTGTTAGTTGTGATCACTCCCTTTTTATTCATAAGTTTATTAATTTGAGATTTCTCTCTTTTCTTTTGGATTAGTGTGGCCAATGGTTTATCGATCTTATTGATTCTTTCAAAAAACCAGCTTCTAGTTTCATTGATACGTTCTACTGTATCTCTAGTTTCTACCTCATTGATCTCTGCTCTAATCTTGATTATTTCCCTTCCAATGTGTGGAGTTGGTTTGATTTGTTGTTGATTCTCCAGTTCTTTAAGGTGTAGAGACAGCTGGTATATTCTGGATTTTTCAGTTTTTTTGAGGGAGGCTTGGATGGCTATGTATTTCCCCTTAGGACCGCCTTTGCTGTATCCCACAGGTTTTGGACCAAAGTGTCTTTGTTCTCATTGGTTTCCATGAATTGTTTAAGTTCTTCTTTGATCTTCTGGTTGATCCAAGCATTCTTAAGCAAGGTGGACTTTAGCTTCCAGGTGTTTGACTTCCTTCCAAACTTTTCCTTGTGATTAAGCTCCAGTTTCAAAGCATTGTGATCTGAGAATATGCAGGGAATAATCTCAGTCTTTTGGTATTGGCTGAGTCCTGATTTGTGACCCAGTATGTGGTCTATTCTGGAGAAGGTTCCATGTGCACTTGAGAAGAGTGAGTATTCTGTTGTTTTAGGGTGGAATGTTCTGTATATATCTATGAGGTCCATCTGGTCCAATGTGTCATTCAATGCTCTTGTTTCTTTATTGATTTTCTGCTTGGATGATCTGTCTATTACTGAGAGAAGCATGTTAAAATCCCCTACTATTAATGTATTCATATGAATATGACTCTTTATCTTGATGACTAGTTTTCTTATGTAATTAGCTGCTCACATATTGGGGGCATAGATATTTACAATTGTTAGATCATCTTGGTGGATAGTCCCTTTAAGAATGATGTAGTGTCCTTCTGTATCTCTGACTACAGTCTTTAGTTTAAAATCTAATTTATCTGATATGAGAATTGCTACCCCGGCCTTCTTTTGAGGCCCGTTGGCATGAAAGACGCTTCTCCATCCCTTCACTTTCAGTCTGGGTGTATCCTTAGGTTCAAAATGGGTCTCTTGTAGACAACATATGGATGGGTCCTGTCATTTTATCCAATCTGCAACCCTGTATCATTTTATGGGAGCATTTAGGCCATTCACATTGAGAGTGATTATTGATAGATATGTTTTTATTGACATCGTGTTACCTTTGAAGTCTTTCTTTCTGTAGATTGTCTCTATATTTCTGTTCAATGATAGTCTTAGGATTTTTCCTCTTTTATAGAACCCCCCTTAATATTTCCTGTAAAAAAAGAGCATACTCTTTTAAGCATTGCCGGTCTTGGAAACTCTTTATCTCTCCATCCATTTTGAATGTCAATCTTGCTGGATAAAGTATTCTTGGCTGCATGTTTTTCTCTTTTAGTGCCCTGAATATATCTTGCCAGCCCTTTCTGGCTTGCCAGGTTTCTGTGGACAGGTCTGATGTTATTCTGATGGGCTTTCCTCTGTACCTAAGGAGCTTCTTTGTCCTAGCTGCCTTCAAGAGGGCCTGTCTACAATTATGATTCTTCATTCTTGCTATTAGGTGTCTCGAGGACTTTCAAGAATCTATAATCTTGCGGGGAGACTGTTCTTCCTCTAGTACATGAACGCTGGTTCCATTCGCAAGGTTGGGAAAATTTTCATGGAGAACTTGTTCCACTACATCTTCTAGACTTCTTTCTTTCTCCTCCCCTTCAGGGATTCTAATAATTCTGACATTGGAAAGTTTCATGGCATCGTTTATTTCCCTGATTCTGTTTTCGTGGCTTCTAAGCTGTTTGTTCCAGGCTTCCTCCTGATCCTTTCTCTCTATCTGTTTGTCCTCCAGATCACTAATTCCATTTTCTGTCTCAGTTACCCTAGCTTTTAGAGAATTTAAATTATATTGGAACTCATTGAGAGCATTGTGAACATCATCCCTGGTGGCTTTCAGTTCTGCCCTAATCAATTCCTTTTGGTCATCCCTGGCTTTTTCCAACCTAGCTATTGCCTGGATAATTGTTAGCCTGAATTCCCTTTCTGACATATTGTCCATGTCAATAGCCATTAGCTTTGTTGCAGAAGGCCCATCCTCTGAATTTTTCTTCTGTTGCGCATTCCTCCTCCTAGTCATTTTGGTGAGAGATGGCTGAATGGATGTAGTTGGATGTATCGACCTTGGTGCAGTCAAGGTGTGCCCTGGAACGCTTCTGAGCAATCAGGAGTCCCCACTCAAATGAAATAAAAAAGAAAAGAAAAAGAAAAAAAAAGAGAGAGAGAGAGAGAGAGGAGAAAAAGGGAAAATAAAAGAGAAGGCTCAGCCCAAATGGGCCCCAAAGTAAGATTTATGAAGTATACAAACAAAAACAGATAAACAAAAAGACTGATAAAAGTATATGACAAGAGAAAAAAATATATATATATATAAAAGCAAAAGAAAAAAAAAAAGAACTCCATCAAAAAGAACCCCAAGTATAAGATTTATATACCATCAGGACAAACAGAAATTCACAGAAACACTGGCAGGAGAAAAAGATGGGAGAGTGGTTATAAATTCTCAGTGTGGGCGAGGAAGGTTATTTTGATTCTTCCTGGATGTATCTTGATATCTTTGTTAAAGGACTCAACTTTCCTAAGATAAAGGGGGTTAAAAATTGGTTTACCTATAGGGGTAGCATTGATTGGGGAAAGGGGATTACCTTGAAGTTTAACTCTATATGAATATTAAAAAATAAAAATACAAAAAAGAATAAACTAAACTAAACTAAACTAAAATTTAAAAAAAAATTAAAAAAATAGAAAAACAAAAGAAAACCACGGGTATATGTATCAAAAAGTTCATGTTAAAAGGTTATTATGGAATTTGATGTACTGGACATCTCACTGTGATGGTAAATAGGTTAAAAAATTATCTATATATTAAAAAATGAACCAGAATAGTGGGAACGAATTAAAAATAAAAGTTGTATCTATGATGTAGTAGTGGTTGTTCTCTTGTCATCTTTTTTTTTTTCCCTTGTTGGTTTTCTGGGGGAGGGGTCTGCCATGTAGATTTTCAGGCAATGTTCCCTGAGTTAAGTCCTCCCACCCCCCTCAAGGGGTGGGCTCTGAGGAAACTGGTTTTTCAGGCTTTTGTTCTCTGGAGGTTTTTATGTTTGTTTGTTTGTTGTTGTTGTTGTTGGTTTTTTTCCCTCTCACCTTGACAGCTTTTGATAGTTTTTGGAGGTTTAGAGGAAAGCAAACTGCACTCAGACCTCCCTCTCAGAGAGAAATCTCAGTCTGTTCCCCTCTGGGTGCTGCACAGCACACAAGTTCCCCCTTGGCCGCTGGCAGAGCACGTTCTGAGTCGCGGTCCCTGCCCACTGGCATCTTCTGCCCCCATAGAGATCCAGACATGTATAATTCTGATCTCAGGCTGATTTCATGGGTGATCGGAGTTCTTTGGTAGTTGAAACGGCGCTTCCTCCTACTTCCCCACCATCTTCTCTCCCCCTCAATTTTGGGTTGTTTTTAAGCTGAGTCATGGAGAAGCCTGGAGTGCCCCAGGAATAGCTTGCTGTGAGTCTGGGCCAGGGCCCTGGCTAAGAGTTCTCAGTCAGTACTGTCTCAGAGGCTCTGAAAAGCTTTCAAGCTCCTTGTGTTCTCAAATCTGATTCTATTGTCCTGTTTTAGGGTATGGAAAGAAGATACTGCCATAGTCAGGTCAAACGGTATTAAGTGAAGATTTCATAATCACGGTACACAGGTGCTGTCACATGTGGTTTATTCACGGTGCTGTGCCATCTTCAGAGTCCTCATCCAATGGATCCAACGGTATTTCACTGCATCGATTACACCCACCTCAGGCATCAATGTCCTTGTATGTAGGGGAGAGGTCTAGAGCACAGAGTTGCTTTAATTTGTGCTCCGAAACTAGCAAGCAGGTCATCCCGCAGGCAGCACCTCTTGGATGACTGCCGCTCTTTAGTTTTCTGAGTATCGATCCTTTACCTCTTTGGTTGGATTTATGCTTAGTTATCTTATGTTCTTGGTACAATTGTAAATGGAATTGATTCCTTAATATTTCTTTCTTATGTCTCATTGTTAGTGTATAGAAATGCAACTGATTTCTGTGCATTGATTTTATATACTTCCACTTTGCTGAGTTCTAGTGATTTGGGGGTCAAGTTTCTTGGGTTTTCCACATACAATATCATGTCATCTGTGAAAAGTGAAAGTTTGAATTCTTCTTTGCCTATTCAGATGATCTTTCTTTCTTTCTTTTCTTTTCTTATTACTAGGTCTTCTAGTACTACCTTGAACAGCAAGATACTGGACATTCCTGCCATATTCCTAACCTTAGGGGAAAAGCTTTCAGGTTTTCCCCTCTGAGAGTGATATTTGCTGTGGGTTTTTTGTATATGGCTTTTATGATACTGAGATATCTTCCTTCTATTCCTACGCTGTGGAGAGTTTTAATCATGAAAGGATGCTGTACTTTGTGAAATACTTTTTCTGCATCTGTTGAGAGGATCATGTGGTTCTTGTCCTTTCTTTTATTAATGCAGTGTATCACACTGATTGATTTGTGTACATTGAACCACCTTGCAGCCCAGGAATAAATCCCACTTGGTCATGGTGAATAATCCTTTTAATGTACTGTTGGATCCTGTTGGCTAGTATCCTGGTGAGAATTTTGGCATGAATGTGCATCAGGGTTATTGGTTGGTAATTCTCCTTTATGTTGAGATTTTTGTCTGTTTTGGGATCAGGTAATGCTGGGCTCAGAATGAGTTTGGAAGTTTTCCTTGCATTTCTATTTTTTGAAACAGCTTCAGAATAGGTCTTAGTTCTTTAAGTGGTTGGTAGAATTCCCCAGGGAAACCATCTGGCCTTGGGCTCTTGTTTGTTGGGAGATTTTTGATTAATGCTTCAGTATCCTTGCTGATTATGGGTCTGTTCAGGTATTCTATTTCTTCTTGGTTCAGTTTTGGTAGTTTATATATTTCTAGGAATACATCTATTTCTTCCAGACTGCTTAGTTTGTTGACATATAGTTGCTCATATTATATTCATATAATTGTTTGTATTTCTTCAGTGTTGATTGTGATCACTCCTCTTTCATTCATGATTTTATTAATTTGTGTCCTTTCCCTTCTTTTTGCTAAGTCTGGCTAAGGGTTTATAGATCTTATTCTTTCAAAGAACCAGCTCCTATTTTAATTGATCTGTTCTACAGTTCTTTTGGTTTCTATTTCATTGATTTCTGCTATAATCTTTACTAATTCTCTTCTATTGCTGGGTTTAGGCTTTATTTAGTGTTCTTTCTCTAGGTCCTAGAGAAAGTGTAACATTGGGGTGTGTACTTGAGGCCTCTCTTGTTTCTTGAGAAAGGCTTGTATTGCTATGTTCTTCCCTCTTAGGACTGCCTTTGCTGCATCCCAAAGGTTTTTTACAGTTGTGTTTTCATTTTCACTTGTTTCCATGAGTTTTTTGAAATTCTTTAATTTCCTGGCTGACCCATTCATTCTTTAATAAGATGCTCTTTAACCTCCATGCATTTATTTCCTTCCAAATTTCCTCTTGTGATTGAGTTCAAGTTTTAAAGGACCATGGTCTGAAAATATGCAGGGATTAATTCCAATCTTTTGGTAGCATTTGAAACCTGATTTGTAACCCGGTTTGTGATCTTCTCTGGAGAATGTTCCATGTGTACTCAAGAAGGTGTATTCTATTGCTTTAGAAGAGAATGCTCTGAATATATCTATGAAGTCCATCTGGTCTAGTGTGTCATATAAAGCCCTTGTTTCCTTTTTGATCTTCTGTTTAGATGATCTGTCCATTGCAGGGATGTCTTTCACTGGAGCAGACTTATAAAAGTTCAAATTTTGTGCTCTTCTGCTATATCACTTTCTGGTGTCAACTTATGAAACCCCCCCACCCCAACGTGTTTTATCTTCCCATATATCATCTTGGATTCACTTCTTCACATTTTTTACCTTGTAGAAAGTGGTCACTTTTCTATGTGTAGAATTGCAGCAATTCTTTTTTAGATCCTTGGTTGAGTTCCCAGGTGATCAGAATGATTTGATAGCTATCTAGCTGAATTCCTGGGTCCAGACAAAACTAAGGTTTCCTACCCCTTCTCCATCCTTCTCCTCCTCCAATCTATATATGATATATAACTCCCTAAGACTGACATTCTGATGAACTATTGCATTTATTTGTATAATTTTTGCTATTTAATTCAATGTCATGCATTTTCTCTTTAATTTCATATCTTATTTTGCCCAATTTTAATTTTGTCACATAATTTCCTCCTTGCTGACCTGTTCATCTTTTTGGTGTTGTCCATTATGAACTGCATATACTTATGCATATGAGCTATTTTAGAATTTAACTTGAACACTGTCTTAATTGTAATGAAACATTAGGCAAAGTCAAAAAAGGGACATTCTATGGAAAACTTGACTAGTAATCTTCAAAAGTGTCAAAATCTTGAAAAACAAGGAAGCTATCAGTGGTCAGAGAAAACTAAGTTTTGGTAACTAAATGCAGTGTGGTATCCCAAATGAGATTTTGGAAATGGGGCATCAATTAAAAAGATTGGGGAAACAGAATTAAGTCTGTAGTTCTGTTAATAGTATTGTATTAATGTTAATATTTTAGTTTTGATACACATACTGATGTTATATAATATGCTAATGTTAGTGAAAGCCAGGTAAATGGTATTTGGAACTCTATTTTCCTTTGTAATTCTTTTGTTTTCTAAACAAAATTATTTGAAAATAAACAGTTTATATATATTGTTTGAGTTTTTCTATTAATAGCTATGTTTAATTCATTACTATTTATTGTTTTTATTGATATATATGGATATACTTCTGCCATTTTATGTAGCATATTCTTACCATTCTGTCTTTCCTTCACACTATTGTTTTGATCAGATTTTCTTAATTCTATTTTTTCTCTATCATATAGAAATATGTATATAACATTCTTTTTTAAAATGTTTTTATTTTAGTTTTTAGGAGAGAGAAAGAGAGAGAGAACAGGGTTGAGGGGAGGGTGGCAGAGGGAGAGTGAGAATCCCAAGCAGTCTCCATGCCTAGCATGGAACCCTACTCGGGGTTTGATCTCATGACCCTGAGATCATTACCTGAATTAAAATCAAGAGTTGGACCATTAACTGAGCCACCCAGGCACCCCTATTACATTCTTTATGTGTAGAATTTTTAAACCACATATCTAAGTTTTTTCTTCCTATGTCTAAGTGTATTAACTATTTCTATTTGTTCTCTGATCAAGATAATAATATTAACATGTATTTCCTTCTTTCACTATCTCTCTATCAACTCCTATATTAAAATTGCCTGGAATTTTAATCCTAGAATACAAGTAAAAGAAGAAATATTTATTGTTGAATCAAATACTTATTTAGGTTTAGAAGATTTTCTATCTTCTCATTGTAATACATTATTTAGAATGTTTTCCTTGAGAAAGTTATGAAATTCTGTGGTAAATTTTATGAACTCATATGTTTGAAAATGTCTGTTGCTCCTTTATTACATGAATATTTAGCTTAGTATATAAAACTTAAAGTTATTTTCCTGCTAATGTTTCTGATGAAATATGTGACGTCAGCCTGGGTCTTGGTTTGTTGTCATTGTTTTTTGTTTGGTTTGTTTTGGTAGGTAATCTGTCTTTTCCTGCTAATAGATTTTAGGATATTCTTTTCCCTTCCCTAAATTTTGACTAGATATCTTATTTTTTCCTTTAGTTCTTCTCAACAGTTAGTGGATTTCTAAACTGAGGGATTTGGCTTTCTTAGTTTGGGCAAATTTTTATTCTCTTTTTTTTTGGGGGGGGGTTCTTTTTTTTTTAATTTTTTTTTTTATAATTTAATTTTTTTAATTTCTTTTTAGCGTAACAGAATTCATAGTTTTACACCACACCCAGTGCAATGCGCGCCCTCCACAATACCCACCACCAGGCTCCCCCAACCTCCCACCCCCCGCCCCTTCAAAACCCTCAGGTTATTTTTCAGAGTCCATAGTCTCTCATGGTTCATCTCCCCCCCAATTTCCCTCAACTCCCTTCTCCTCTCCATCTCCCCATGTCCTCCGTGTTATTTGTTATGCTCCGCAAATAAGTGAAAC
>PISX010007576.1:0-87955 GCA_004024625.1 Mellivora capensis | reverse complement strand
GTGGAGGCTTTGGCTTTTGTGGCAATGGAGGTAGAAAAGGCCCAGTGGCCCTCATTCTCTGTTAACATGACAGGAAAAGGATCAGAGAAGCCCACAAATCAGGGGCCAGGAGCTAAGGTAGATCTCTAGCCCAGCGCAGGTTTCCCACAGGGATGCCTCCAGGAATGCACACCTGCTGAATACGGTCCTAGATGTGGGATACAGCAGGGGTGGGGTTCATCCCCACTGGCCCAGCTCCAGGAGTCCCTGTCACATCTCCTCCCTCTGTCTGCCAAGAGAAGGGACGAGCCCCCTTCCCTGCTGCCTGGTGCAGCACCAATATTTTGCTTTTATTTGTCTGAAAACATTTACCTTCAGAGCCAAAGCTTTGGGTGGTGAAAAAGAAGCAAGTGAACACCTCCTACACCGTCCTCTCCAGAATCGAGGTCCCTGGAGGCTTCGGGGAAAGCAATCTCACGGTCACTGTGCAGCCCTTGATGTGGTGGAAGGGGCTGAGGATGGGCCAGGGACACCAGCCTTCTTGAGCTTCTTGTTTTCCTCCATGAAATGGTGATATGTCAAGTGAGGGAGACGTTCCTCTGGTGGAATATGGGTGGGGCGGGCACTTTTCTACAGTGGGAGTCTTGAGCGTCCTGGGAACAGCCTGATGGATTGGCTCCTAAAGGGGCAGGGTCACCCAAGACCAGGAGGCCCATTGTCCCCATTTGGTCCCTCCCCTAAACGACATAGCAAGGCCTCCTCCAGCTTTAGGGAAAGAATTACCCCTAAAGTGTGAAGTTCACAGAATGAGTTAGAAACATACCCAATCCAGGGACACCTGGGGGGGCTCAGTGGATTAAGCGCCTGCCTTCAGCTCAGGTCATGATCTCAGGGTCCTGGGATCAAGCCCCATGTTGGGAGGGACCCCTGCTCAGTGGGCAGTCTGCTTCTCCCTCTCCCTCTGCCCTCCCCCCGCTTGTGCTTGCTTGCTCACTCTCTTTCAAATAAATAAATAAAGTCTGGGACGCCTGGGTGGCTCAGTTGGTTAAGCAGCTGCCTTCGGCTCAGGTCATGATCCCAGGGTCCTGGGATCGAGTCCCACATCGGGCTCCTTGCTCGGCGGGGAGCCTGCTTCTCCCTCTGTGTATGCCTGTGCTCTCTCTCTCTCTCTGACAAATAAATAAATAAAATCTTAAAAAAAAATAAAAATAAATAAATAAAGTCTTTAATAATTAAGAGGGAAAAAAAAAAAAAAAAGAAACATACCCAATCTAGGCGAGAACCGCAGCTTCCCCATCTCTCCCCATTACTGCCTGATGATACTTTAGGACACGGTTTTTCTCCATTTTGCACCCAGCCATCCGCAGCCGGTGTTCGAATGTGGAGATCAGCTTTGGGCAGAGCAGGCAATCCTTTTTTTTTTTTTTTTTAAGATTTATTTATTTATTAGAGAGAGAGAGAGGGTGCACATGTGAGTGGGAGGAGAGGCAGAGGGAGAGGGAGAGAGAGAATCCCAAGCAGACTCTGTGCTGAGCTCAGAGCCCAACGTGGGCCTTGATCCCAGGACCACAGGATTATGACCTGAGCTGAAACCAAGAGCCCTACGCTCAACAGCCTGAGCCACCTGGGCTCCCCCAGAGCAGACAATCTCTGAGTGTCCTCTGAATATGGGGCGAAAGTCATAGGTCCTAGTAAATGAAGTTCAGGTTGGTGTCACTCTGTAGTTGAGCAGAAGAAAGTCAGTTGATGGGGTCCACCTAGGTTAATGCAGTGTCAGCCCCCCTGTCCTCAAAGAAGGCTCAAGGTCAAAAATGTTGAAAGCCAAATTACCAAAATATGAAAAAGACTCTCTTAATAAAGAATATGTTCATTATATTTCTTCCTAGCCAGCTGGGATCAGGGAGGCTGGGAAGCCACAGGGTGTCCCTGAGGAGGGATCTCGAGTTTGGGACCTGCAGGGGTGAGGCAGTCCAGGATGGCCAGCCCAGCCTCACCCCCTTGCAGCCTGCTCCTCATGTCTGTCCCCAGGCCCATGACAATCCCATCTGGATGTCTGACCTACCCATCCCTCCCTCTACCTCCCTTCAATGGACACCAAGAGCAGAACCCTTGCAACAGAGACCGGGTGCCTGGGGTACCCCCATTGCCCCGCCATTTCCTAGCCTCAGTGGCTGGAAGTCTGGCCGAGATAAATTGGACAGTCCTTCAAATGGAATTTAGGGGATAAAGGGCAAACCAGGCAACTGGAATGACATAATTATAAGGAAAGTGAAATCAGTCCCCGGTGGTGGAGTCCACTGACCTGCTTGTCCTGGGATATCGGGTTCTGCAGCTGGGAAGCTTGTCCTTACCGGCAGTCCGAGTAGAGTCTGGGGTCACTGTCTCCTCAGCGAGGGGAGGGAGTGCCTTAAATAGGTGGTCAGTGGGGCCCCCCAAGGTTCACAGGGACACTGAGTCAAGGGGACCCATGCAGAGAAAGGTAAGCAGGAAGAAGACGCATGGTCTAAGAAACAATATTGGGGAGGGGGGGTTTCTGGGGGGTTTGGTCCAAAGAAGTGAAGATCTAGAGAGAAATAGGGCATCTAGGTTGAATAACTCAAGGCCTGCTGTGGGGAGGAGGGCCTGCCTGGCTCTGTGACTTGATGTCTTAGCAGAAATCCCCATCGGCTTTGGGATCTGTACTGGACAGTCCTCTGATGAGCTCCTCTTGTGTTTGCCTGCTCTGCACATACACTTCTGCTCAGAGTGCCCCTAGATGACCTTGTGAAGCACCCATGTCCCAATCTTTCTGCATGGTTCCAGTGGGGCTGCTCTTCCCTTTGCCCTAATTGGCCCAGCTAATCAGTGTTTGGCAATGCCACCCCAGTGGGGGACAGTGACCGGCTACTGGCTAATAGGGGGTAGGCCTGGAGCAGCTGGGGGGGGGCTTTACAGAGACAGCCTTGCTGAGGGGGAAGCCAGCCCATGGAAAGTAGAGGCATGGAAAGAGCTAAGAGCTGAGGACACACTATGGGTCCTTGGTCCTGGCAGGCTTGAAACCAGCACACCCTGAACCTCTCCATTACCTGACAATGCATTGCCTTCAGCGTAAGCCCAGCTGGTATTGGGTTTCTGTTACTTACAACCAGGAGTGCCAATACAAATGTTACAGGTCCAATTTATTCTACCGCTTGCTTATTCCCTAAGTTGGCACAAGACGGATGATACCAGGGAGGCTTGCTTGCTAGGTGCCAGGCATGGTGGAAAGTGCTAGACATGCACTATTTCCCATACGACTGAGAGTCTTATTATCCAGTGTACAGATGTACAAGTAAAGAGTCTTTCAGTGCCTATAATGGAAAAGCCAGCAGCTTGTGCTGTGCCAACAAGGACTCCCTTTCCCACTGTCTTCCCTCTCTGGCTTCACACTCAGGCTCTACACTTTGTCCCCCGGCCATCCCCAGAAGCCCAGCAGGCATTGCCTTCCACCTCTAGTTCCTGACCAACCGTTGCTATAAATCACACCATACAGAACAGGGTGGGGGTGGGGTCGGGAGGTTTCCAGAGGGAAATTCTGCACTCATACGTGGGAGTGAGGAGAGTTGACAGTGGACAGAAAACAGAGGCCAGCACCACAAGGCTACGATGTCACATCTCCTGCCCCGATCACATAACTGGGCAGCGTCCAGACAAACGCTCGTGGCAAAACTCTCCCCTGCTGTGCTCTGCGTCTTCCTCTTACTGCTTCTTGTCCCGCCTGCTCCTGGAGCAGGCGGTGGGCTGCAGGACAAGCCACCAGCCCTGGGCCCCTGAAGCGAGGCACCTTTCTCTCTGCCTTTTGGCCTCATCTCTCCCCAGAAGGTTTGTGGGTTTGAATCCTCCTTCCAGCACCTTTGTAGTTTTCTGGCTCCCCTGTACACTGAAGGCAACACACAGCCTGCTGGGCCGGGTGCACAGAGCAGCCCCTGAAAATACCGTGGTCGTGTTTCCTTCCTCTCGGCCAAAGACAGAACAGAGGTAATGCATTGATCTCCCAGGGCAACTAGTCAGACAAAAGCAGGGCCCTCCTTCCCCTGAACTCGACATCATACCTCCTTTCCCTCCTTTGGGTTGAGAGGAGAAGTTGGCTATGCTTGTCAGACCTCTGGGTGCGAAGTCCACCTGCCAGGTGTGCTGGAGGTGAGGAAAGATGCGTTCCTACCTGCAGTCCCAACATGCAAACCACTGAACAAAGGCGCTGGCCTCTGAGATTGGGAGTAAGAATGTCTTGTCACCATGGTTACCGGGAAATGCTCCCACTTACTTATAATAAGGGCTTTAGAAGACGCCAGGCCATCTGATATTCCAGGCTGGGGCCAAATGAGAGGGTGTCTGCAGGTCCATTCCTTATGCAGGTACCTGAACACGGCGGTGGGCCAGGTACGGAGCCCCGCCCTGGAAACAAGCCTTTATTTTATTGGGGTGGGGGGGCAGGACAGAGGCCTGGGCACCTTCACCCAGCGTCCCTTTGTTACCCAGCCTTTAGTCCTGCCTCTGGCCTCAGCAGTGCTGCAGGAAGGAGGGCCTGCACTGTCTCAGTGCGTGTGTGTGGGGGGGTCACCCCAGACAGGGAGCTGGGGGGGGCGGCGGGCGTTGGAGAAGCCACGTCGTCTTCTTTCGTCCTCGCGCTCCTACCTGGAAGACGGGCAGCCTAGAGGAGACAAGACCCGCCTCCTCCCTTCCAGTCTCCCCGACGCCCCTTCTGGCACCAGGCACACAGCCGCGCGGGCTTGGAGGCGGCGGTCCGGGGGGGACCCCGCTGTCCGTCGGGCGCTCAGGGCGGCTGGTCCCCCCCGCCTCGAGGTCCTGGGCGCGGGCGGCTCCGGGGCTGGGGAGGACCCGCAGCACCTGCCGGGCGGGGCGGCGGGCACTTCCGCGGGAGCAAAACAAGAGCACGAGCACCTGCCGGCTCCGCCCCGCCCCGCGCGCCGGCCAATCGCGGGGGCGTGGGCGGGGCGTGGGCGGGGCCGGCGCGGCGGGGCGGGGCCGAGGAGCCCCAGCGGCAGCCGGAGCCGGAGCCCGCGCGGGGCGCAGCGGCCCAGCCTGGAGCGAGCGCAGCCTCGTGCCCGCCGCCGCCGCCCGTGCCCGCCGCCCGCCGCCCGTGCCCGCCGCCCCCGGGGCATGGCCTGTCTGATGGCCGCTTTCTCGGTCGGCACCGCCATGGTGAGTGAGCGCATCCTCCGCCCGCGGGGCTTCCATTCTCCAGCAGAGCCGGGAACGCACGAAGACCCGCACCCTCACCCTGACGGCCGCCCCTGGTCCCCGGGGAGAAACCCGGCTCCGACGGCCGCCCGCCCCGACCACCTGGAGCCGCGGGGTGCTCCTTGCGCCCGCAGGGGCTGCGGGGCAGGCGGAGGGGCCAGGAGCGTGCGGGGGGCGGCCAGCAGCCCCACCAGTGCGCCGATGGCCCCCCTCGGCCCCCTCCGGGTAGGGGCCTGGGGCCGGGTTCCCGAGCGCGCTGGGGAGGGTGGCAGCTTGGGTCGGAGGGAAGGGGCCGGGGTCCTCCCTGCCGGCTCGCGCGGCCGGGGCTCGGGAACCGGCACTTCTCGCGCCCCCCTCCGGAGCGCCGGGCGCGGTCTGGGGGAACAAAAGAGGGAGCTGCTCCCCGAGAACCAGAGCCTGCTCTGCCCCTGGGGCTCCCCAGGGACAACAACCTCTCCGGGACCTGCTGGGGAGGGGGCGGTGGATTCCGGGGAGGCAGCCCAGGGACGAGCCTGGATACCGGCAGGCCACCTTTTCCGCACCCTGGACAGAGACCAGGGTGGGGACAGGGACCCGGGTCTCCCGCTCCCGAGGGTGCCCGATCCGTAGGGGACCCCCGGGCGCCGGCAGATGAGTGCTAGACACAGTGACATCACGAGCTTGTCCCAGGGATGGCCCAAAGTCTCCTCTTGCCCCTTTCTTAGAGCTCCTTAAACTCACATTAGGAAAAAAAAAAAAACCCGAAAATACCCAAAACAACACACTAACCGCCGACCCATCCATCCTGGGGCCTTTTATTTTTCTGCCTAGCGCCCCGACCTTGCAGCTCGGGCACTTACAGACTAGATCTCGGGTCATCTAAAGTACAAATAGCAAGTATTCCGAACCCCAGCCCACCTCGCCCTCCCTTTCCAGCCCTCTCTCTGTGGATTTACTATCCTGCTAATTACTCCCCATAGGCTGGGAGCCCACAGCGCGCAGCACGCACCCGGGTTGCACCCCCACCCCTCGCCTTATTTCATTTTTAGCATCCTGTGTTTGAAGTCAGCAGGGCTCGGCAGGATTTGACCGACAGTTACCTCTTGCCTTGAGCCCAAGGCAAAAAAAAGCGTAGCTGGCTGTCTGCGCATGCGCTCTCTCACCACCGCATCCCAGGCCTCTGAACAGGTTACGGTAGAAAACATACCGAGCGTCGCCGGCTCATTATATAATGATTTTGTGTAAACCGGTAGAATGGGGCTGCAGGCGTGCTTAGGACGTTGGTGGAGCAGGGGCGGGGGGAGGGGGACTGGCCGACCAGGTCCCCTCTGCGGGCGTGCCTGGCCTGCCTTCCTTGTCTTCTCACGCAGGAGGGGGGATGGAACCACAGGAAAGGCAGCCTCTCCTCCTGACATTTGCTTTGATCCGGTCCAAGGGTCGGTAACGCCTGGCCATTCTTCCTTTTACATTTGTGCATCACTCTGGGATTCCTAAATTATGCTGATAATGGAAAATTAGGGAGGTTATTAGGGTAGCTGTAGGTAAGGAAGGCTTCAGACCTTTTAGGTGCCGGGTAACTCTTGAAGTCCTTTCAAAGCTGCAAAACTGGCTTATACATGTGTAAAAACAATGAATCGGAACGTTTAAAGGTATAGATTCTTTTTCCATGTCAGGATTTTTTAGTGCTATGTTATAGTTTGATGCAGACCCAGGACCCCAGTGTTCTGTGCTCACATGGAGACACTAACCGCTGGGCTCATTTCTTCAGGGAACATTGTTTTGTTTGAAAAACCATTTCCTCCTCAAAAATCTTGTACTTTTTTGTTTGTTTAAAAAATTCTACCCAAGTCATAAACAAAGAGCCCTTGAGAGAGCCCCAGCAGCCTGAGCTCTTCCCTCACCCCCTGCTCTGGGGTCCCACCTGGGACCGCCTATGCCAGGTGTGAGTCTGGAACAGCTGACTTGGAGGATGGGCGAAGCTCTTGGCCTTGAGCTGGGCTGGGAGGGGCAGGCACGAGGTTCCAGCAGGATGGTGGTATTTGGGGCTGTGTGAAGTGGGGTTCAGTGGTGATGAGGTCATCAGTCTAAGTGACCACACATGTAGTACCTGCCTTTGGCTTAGTTAAGGGTGTGACATGTGGATTATTTCCCCTATGGCAGTGGCCTTGAAGATTCTTGGCTAGCATTTTCCTCTCAGGTGGCCAGTGTACCCAGAATGGATCTGCCATCCAGTTGAAGGGTCCACTGGTCTAGGTGGGCACCAAGCCCAGCAGCGACACATGGGAGAGAGAACCGAGAGAGAAGCGTGTGCCAATGCCTGCTGCCTGAATCTTCCCCTTCCTTTTCCTCCCTTCCCCATGAGCTGTGGGAAGATGTTTCTATCTCTCATTGCGTGTCCCTGGGTAAATAGCTTGAAACAGCCTCACAGTGGCCTGGGGGCCCGTTAGAGACCCTCCCCAGTGAAACAGGCATCTCTGTATGCTTGCATTTCAATTGAAATCAGCATGCAAGAAAATATTCCCAGGAACGACAGGCAGCAACAATCCCAGATAGGGTCTTCTCGGCATTCAACACCCATGAATGGATTTACTATTATTTACCACTTATTATGCGGCACAAATTGTGTGTGGACGGGGAGGTCAAAGATCCCAGATGCTGGGAAAAAAATAGGGAAACATACAACGAAAGGGAACCAATGGGGAGGGAAGATGTATTTGTTTCATTTTTAATGAGCTCAGGAGGCTGAGGACAAGCTGGCTGTAACCTACATTGCCGGCCGCTCTCATCGGCGGATCCGTTTCCAGAGAGCTGGTCTATTTCAGAATGACAGCCGCTGCCTCCCATCATCCAAGGTTTCATGATTTTATTAATTGGGCAAGGTCATTGGACATCCGTGGAAGAAAGGTGGGTAATGGTATGCACTGGTTGGATGTCAGTTTTTTTTGGGGGGGGGGGATTATCTGGTTTCCTCAGTTTTTTGTGGCTTTTACTCTAATGGGCAGGGGCTGGCATGACCCAGGGTCACGTACAACTTGCCTCTAGAAAGCTAAGCAACATGTGAGTGCTGTTAAGGACACTGGCTGGGATAGCAGGGCGCAGGGGGAAGCCACAGGAGCTGGACCCTGACGTGGCTACTCATTAACCATGGATCTCAGGCAGGAGGCCATCTCTGTGTCTTAGGAGTGAGAGATGGCGATCCCCCCTCTGGTGCAGAGATGGTAAGAGGCATCCCTTCTGCAGCCTAGAGTTTCCTGGGTCCAGGGCATTGTCGGGTCCATAGTCACTGTTGTCTATGATCACTCGCCTGGGATGCGGGAGGCATTATTTAATACTTAAATAATGAGTCCTTGACTCTGCCTCCTCCCACCCTCTCTCCCAGATCGGTTAGTCACCTCGCTTTGTCCTGCTGGCCTGTCTGCTTGCCTCCCCCCCCCCCCCACCACTAGCTGCTTAAGGCCACCGTCACCCTCCCATCTGCATGTCGCCGCAGGAGATGGTTTGTAATTACAGTTTCTGGTCCGTTACCTCCATTTCAGAACCCTTGGTGCCCCCCCCAAGACTTCTAGATAAAGTGCAAACAAGTGCTTCACACACAGACTCCATGCGTCTCCCGTTTCTTCTGACCCTCCCACCCTCCTTCCTTCCCTACCACCCGGAATCGGAGCTCCAGCCTCTGAATGTCCTTCAGATCCAGATGTTATGCTCCCTCCTGCCGCTGAGCCTTTGCACATACTCTTCCCTTGCAGGCACCCTCCTCCCACCCGACCTGGTCTCATTCTGGCTCTGGCCTCAGGGCATTGTGACTGCCCGCAGCATTCTTATCTGGGGCCCCAACCTTGAATGGGGAGCTTGCTGTCTGCCTGGCTGACTCTTGACCCCCAGGGCTTTGCTGGGGGCTCTCATTCCTGGATGAGTGAGTGAGCAAGAGAAGAGACAGGCTTGGAGTCTACCTGCTGCAGTTCTGTGGTGGGTGCCAGGGAGAGGGGCATGGTCTGGATGGGCCATGGCAGCCGGGATGCCAGGGTGGAGGTCCTGGGAGCCACCTCTGGTGGGGAGCCGCTAGATCTCCCTGCTCCCAGCTGAACCCTCCACAGCTGGAGCTAGGGCTGCCCGTAGGATGTGGGTTTGGGAGCAGACATTTCGCTTTTCCTTGGAGGTGGCTAGTGGGTGGAGCACAGGCTTTGGGGGGCAGGCCTGGAGCAGAAGGGTGGCGCTCAGTGCCCGCTGTAGGTGCTGGAGTAGTGTTGCGTGTGTCTGCCCGGTGGCCAAAGTCAAGTGTGTGCTGAGCTAGGGCTGCCGTCATTCCTGCAAGAGGCTGCGTCATGGAAGGCAGTGGGCAGAGCCCCGGTGGAGGCCATGTCCCACAGCACAGCCCCCGGCCCCCACCGCAGAGCAGAGGCCCCGGGGAGTCCACGGCCAGGCAGATGCAAGCCTTCACGGCCTCGGCCTCGGGACCGCAGGAACCTACTTCTGCTTGCGTGTGAAATGTTTCACATGTTCAGTGCCAGCAGCAAACCGAGCTTAATTTTCTCAGTTTTACTTGGCACTTGAATTTTTATCCACAGAATGTTATAGTCAGTGAGCTAAGTTTTGATTTGGTTAAGCTTTACAGAGGTAGGAGATGCCTGGGAGGGCTGTGTGTGTGTGTGTGTGTCTTTTACTTAAACAGCAAAGCAACATTTTCAAACATGACGAGAACCCGAAATCCATGTGCCCACATCTCCCCTTGCCCGACGTGTGCTTCTAAATGGTCGGAAACTTAGAACCCGCCGAGATCTTTATAAAAGATGTATTTATGTATTATTTTAGAGAGGGGGAGGGGCGGAGGCAGAGGGAGAGAGAGAGAATCTCAAGCAGACCCCCGCTGAGCCAGGAGCCCGATGTGAGGCTCGATCTCATGACCCTGAGATCATAACCTGAGCTGAAATCAAGAGTCTGACATTTAACCACAGGAGCCATGCAGCTGCCCCAGCCCTCCGAGATTTCTGAGGCTTTCAATACCGTGATGGAAATAACGCCAGCTTCTCAATGGTACAGTCAGGGACCCTAAAGAGAGTGCTCTAGTGGGGGGAGAGCAGTGTGTCCACAGTCCTATGGTGGGCAGAAGGGCCAGGATCATTGGAGAGGGTGATCGATGGGCTCTCCCAATATGGTACTCAACCATATGGAGGAGAGGTGCCAAAGGCCCTCACTTTGGTGCTGTGCAACGCTCTCTTTGGACTTGAGAGACAGCCAGGAAAAGCACCACGCAGTCTTTGTCTGCTCCAGGGTTCCTCTGTGTTTTGTACCTGAAGCCCATCCATCTGCTCAGTGTCGCCAAGCTCTTAGATAAAGATATTCTTCTTTGCATATATACTTTCGGTTCTTGGCATACCTGTGTGCTGACTCCCGAGGGAAGCCTCCAGAAGCCAACATTGCTACCCAGTATCAGGTCCTCCGGTTGCAGCGGGAGGAACACCTCCTTTTTTGATGACTCGGTTCAGGGATCAGTTCTGCCCCTCGCCTGACTGTAGGGCTCGCGGCAAGCTCCAGAGAGTGTCTGAGTCTCCATTTTGTCGTGTGTACAACAGAGAGAGCAAGCAACCAACCTTCCCAGTGTCCCCGCGCTATGAGGAAGAGACAGTGAGAGGCAGAGCTGGAAGTGAACTGGGAAACTCGCAAGGAAGACACAAGGCCGATGCCCGCCCAACCGAGCGGTGCCCGTGGAGCCTCGGTCCTTGGGAAATGTTCTTGAGCTTCCACGGGAAGGCACTAAAAGAGCTCATTTTAAGTCCAACTCTCCCAATTACACGTTTCTTAGGGACCCCATGCATCCAGACCCGGTCTTGGAACGAGTGGACTTTGTGTAAATACGTCAGTTTCACGGTGGCCACACTGTTTGACTCCTTCTCGTTGAGACAAGCAAGTCGTTTGTTATAGTCGAGCCGAGGATTCCGCGTGAGATTTGGGTAGATTAGTTTCATCTTCTACCTTAGGCATACAGATATAAATGCAGTAGAAGCAGCGATAGCGAGGGATGACCAACCCCTCTCCGTCACTGCCGGGCTATTGCGTCCCAAGGGTTGCCGCGGGTAATCGGTGACCCCGAGCCCCATGGCCAGTTCCTGGCGCCCTTCCCTTCCCAGAGCTCCTAACGTCTCTTGTGCTTCCTGCCCATTTCTTCTAGAATGCCAGCAGTTACTCTGCAGCCATGACGGAGCCCAAGTCCGTGTGCGTCTCGGTGGACGAGGTGGTCTCGGGTAACACGGAGGCCTCAGAGACCGACCTGCTGAACGGGCATCTGAAGAAGGTAGACAACAACCTCACGGAGGCCCAGCGCTTCTCATCCCTGCCGCGCAGGGCAGCTGTAAATATTGAATTCAAGGACCTCTCCTACTCGGTCCCCGAAGGTCCCTGGTGGAGGAAGAAAGGTAGGGAGGGCTGCTGTGCGCGCCGGGGGCGGGGCCTGCGGGGGGGAGGCGACAGGTGGGCGGGACCATCGGGGTCTGGAATTCAGGAGGCGGGAGCCTTCCCACTCCCATCTCTGCTACAGCCAGTTTCTTTAATGGCTTTGTGGCCGACTTGTCCTCGCCTCTAACGTGAACAGGCTGGATTAGAGGACTTCCGATTCACGGTGGCTCTTCCGTCCTGGTACGACGACAGAGACTCTCGGTCAGCGTCTGCGTGTGCTGGCTGCCCATGTGGGCTCAGCCCTCTTCGCTGGGTGCCCTTGATGTTGGTCTCTCAAGAGCGGATGGTTTCTGACTGTTTGGGAGGGAAAGGAAGGCAGGGGCTCCCTCCCAAGTTGGAAGGGGTACAAAGTAGCCGGTGACCTAGCGCGGCCTCTCTGGCACCCGATCGTCTACATTATGAGTGGTGACGAGGGGCTATGAATAGACCATTGTCAAATGAGCTGCAGAAAGAAGACGGGACTGGGAGGCTCTGGTTTCGCCGCAGTGTGTTGTGTGTTCGCGGGGCGCTGCGACCGATGCAGCTATTTGGAGTTTCCTTAGGCACCTGGGTGTTCTCCTGTGCTGGCTCCGGGTTTCCGAAGTGTGTAGAGTTAATGCTTCCCTGAGCTGGTGTTTCTTTTTCCAGCCTGACCTATTTCTTCCCGTGGACCTTACTCCGCGTGTCCCCCTGCTCCGAGCGCCCATCCTGCACCCCTCCTTCAGGCGTGTGGGGGGCCGGTTAGGAGAGGGCACGTCCCACGTCCCCCCAGGAACAGCAGCCCATGGGTTCTAATGAGCCATTTACCAGGAGGGGGACATCTGTGAGGAATCTGGAACAAGGACGTGACCCTGGTGCCGCTCCTCGTTTTCCAGGATGACCCACCAAGACTTTTTTAGTGTCCATTTTCTTGTCTTTTCCCACTCTTCCCTCCCTTTTGTTCTACTCCCTTGACGCTAAGCTGTTGAGATTGTTGTCACGGATGCCCTGGGCTCCTGGTGACCCCGGTACTGGACCCTTGACGGACTGGCCCCTGGGACCTGCTCGCCACCCGGGTTGCCGGATGACTTTGTCTGTTTGTGCAACCAGGAACATGTCCTTAGTCTCATCAATGGCCGGCCGCACTCTGCCATCACTGCCATCGGAGACTTGCGTTATCAGGGCTTGCCGGCCAGTGTTGTAAGGAAAGCAAGCCTGTGGTGGGCTCAGGGCTGGGTCCGTCCCTGTGAGCCCGCTGAAGTTTCAACACAGGCTTCCTCATGGCCTTTTCCTTCTCACAGTGAAAGAAGAAACTTAGGGAAGACCTCGCCGAGCCACTAGGAGGGCCTCGCTGCTTTGGCTTGGTTGGTCTAGACAGAGACAGCGGCAGGCCTGCGAGGGGCTGAGGTCGATTCTGGCACGTCTGTTACTTGTGGCCGCAGAAACGGCCACGAGGCTTGGACGGGTGTCCCTGACGGTGAAGGTGGCTTGCAGAGCAGACACGCGAGAAAACGGTGGAAAGAATCTCCGTTTGACACGCGACACAGCCAGCGTTCGCGGTTTGCAAAACAGAGAACAGCATTTCCTGTTCAAGTAAGGGGCTTGTGGATCCCATGCTCTCTACGTGTTAGAACTGGTCACACGAATTGCCCAGGTCAGCCAGTGGTGCCAGCCTCTTTATCAGTGAGGGAGGGGCCACCCCCCCCCCTTGGAAGCTCCGCCCAGGCGGCCTCCAGACAGAAGCTTGCCCTACAGTAACCTGTGTGGGCTCCGGAGGAGAGAACAGGAAGTGGGCCCCACGGGACCTGCCGGTGAGTCAGAGATGGTTGGGGCCAGAGGGGAAGAAGGGTGGCATTGGCCTGCTGTGTCCCAGTTGCTGGCTTCTGAACCAGCGGGGCCTGATCTGCCTGGCTCCCTTCCCTGCCCCCCTCTTCAGCACCTGTTTCCGCTTTGCTCCCACAGCCCTTCCCCCCGCTGGGTGCCCCATCATTTCCTCTGTTCTCAGGACCCTGAAATTTAGCATTTAGATGGCTTCCTACTCCCCATGAATTTAGGGTGGGAAATGCTTCTCACTGAACAGAAAGGAAACAGAGCCGTGGAGAGGCTCGCCTGGGAACCTGAGCTCGCCAGCAGGCCCGCCCGGATGCCCCATGGCTCGCCTTAGGGAGACAGCACTGCCCCTCCAGACGTGGTGCCCACGGGGTCTCGGCCCTGCGGTGTGGCGGGTTGGCCGCTCCATTGGGCTTCGAGCTGCGGGCAGGGAAACTCAGAGCTCCCAGTAGGCTCAGAACTTGGGGACCGTATCTCCCCGACTAAGAGCCCCGAAGGACAAATCATAAAAGTAGGCGTGAGATTTGGAACCGGTCATCTGGGCTGCCCCGGGGGAGGTCCCTGGGCAGGGACCTGCCAATCTGCCTTTCCCACCCCTTTCACCACATTCTCATGGGTGAGCCCCCTCCTTCCCGGGGTCCCGCTCCTTTGCCCTCAGCGTGGGATCCTGCCTTTCCTGCTCTTGTTCTTCTGGCTGTTGGCGATTGCCGCGGTGCCCGGCCATGATTTAGCTAAGCTGAGAAGTCAGACCCACTACTCTGCGGGCCTGTTTCTCACTGGGGCCGTTGCATGTCCGGGGCATCCCCTCTGTGAGAGGCCACGTGTGGCCAACCTTTGGGGCAGGGGCTCTTTCTCTTACTTCTCTCAGCACATTAATTTTGCTCACTTTCTTTTTTAAGGCTTATTTACTTCAGAGAGAGAAAGGGCAAGCGTGAGGTGGGGGGAGGGAGTAAGGGAGAGAGAAAGTCTAAGCAGGCTCCGTGTTGAGCGTGGAGCCCCATGTGAGCTCGATCTCATGACCCTGAGATCGTGACTGGAGCTGGAACCCAGAGTCAGACGCTTCACCAACTGCATGGCCCAGGTGCCCCGTGGGGAGGGGGATTGTTTAAAATTCAGCTTTCCGTGTTGCGCTCCCTGAGCAATCGCACTGGGCCTGGACGCTCTGGCATTTCCGAGACGTGAATTCCTGGAGGGCCCAGCTCCAGGGAGCCACAGTGATGGTGCAAGGTCAGAGCCAAGGCCGGACCCGCGGTCCGACTCCTGCTCCAGCTCTCTTCCCATCACAGAGACACTGGGCCCCTCCGTATGTTCCAGAGCAGCCTTTCCCTCTCACGGCTTCTCCCAGAACCCGGCGCTGGGACCCAGCTCGACACAGAACGTGGTAGCCAAGCTTGGCCATGGGACTGAATAATGTTAGAAACTCCTACACGATCATTTTAAAGACGGTGTCCTAACCCTTGCAAGAGAGGTGGCATCATTGGGAAGATGTCAGGCGCTGGTTCTTTAAAACCCTCAAGTGGGACGATTGCCAAGCATTGAATATGGCACTGAACAAACATTTCTACATTTTCAATTGTCGTAACATTTTCACCATATGATTAATGATGTCTTTGGAGGAAAAACCAGATCATATAATAGATTCCTAGTAGAGAACATAATTGTGAAAGGAAGTGTTCTCGGGAGAACGAGTACACCCCAAGGATAATTTCACCGGCTTCTGATGTGGTAATTACTTTCCCCCAAGGAACGTACTCACATAGCACAAGTGGATGGGACAAATGATCTAGAAGAGTGTGGACGTGGGCACACACAAGCCCCTGGGTTGGGGATGTGTAGGGACGGTCTGGTCCGGAGGTCCTCATTCACCCTCACTGTGACTTACTTTGAAAGTGGCTTCCGTACCTGTAAAGAAGATAATGTGTTGGGAATGTTTAGGACCCCCGATTAAGAACAGAATCGCCATCATAAAATTCTCAGGGGAACATGCCACCGCGGGAGGGGACGGGGATGTCTCACACTTAAATAACACTTGCTGGCTTTCAGGGCTGGGTCACACAGGCGCTGTCCTCAGGATGTGACCCATCACGAGGAACAAGGAGAGTAGTTGGGGTACTGGAGAGCAGTGCTCCCCAAGGAAACACGGGTAGTTTCTGTCTGGAGAATTAAAGCCGTGCATGGGGCCCCTTGGCTCAGGGGCCAATTCTGATTGGCCTCTCTCTCCCCCCGTGGGATGCATGAGGTTCAGAGATAGGCCCTGGGTCCCAGGGGCACAGAAGATGGCAATGGAAAAGCGGGTCTGTACAATTTGGGGCCAAGGCCCAACGAGGAACCTGGTAAGCCCCTGACCCCGAGGCCACGCACAATCAGACCACTGTGGCCTGGGGCTGTCATGGCCCATCGGATGAAACCATTAGGCGACTGTTAAAGCTGGTAGATGTTCCTTTTAACTGACCTGTGGGGATGTCAGTCCCCTTTGCCATTCCTAAGGCCCCAGAAAGGATCTCCTCGGCCTTGGGACAGGCTCCAGCTGTCCCGTCCCCTCACCAGGGCGGTGAGCTGCCGTGTATGGCATGCTTTCACATAAACAGGTGGCATGATTCTTAGAAATTAACTACGCCTCCCATGATTACCTGGCGACAGAATTCAGGTCGAGAAGGAAAGGAATCCTACCTGGGGCGCTAGAGAGTTTTCTCCACCACGCCTCGGCCTGGCACCCATCTCAGGATGGTGATTCTGGTGCATGGACCAGCATGTGGGCTCACTCTGAAACCCTACCTCCCAGCCTCCGCTTCGCTAAATAACCAGGAAGGAGTTAGAACCTTCTGGGCGGATCCACATCTAATTATCCATCCTGCTTTGCGTCTAAGCTTTAAAACGCATTTCTAAGCTTTAAAACGCATTTCTCGAATTAAAACGTTTGCTTTCTCTTAATTTCCAAAGCTACCTCCCAGGGCCCACAATGACAGATGGGCTAAAATGAGGGGAATGTGCCACCAATAAATCCCTTTCAGGAATTCCGTTAAGGGAAGACTGGATTCCATCCCCCCACCCCCCGCCCCGGGACTGGCTGGCTCAAGGCAGCCCACAGGGGCAGGGACAGGGAGGGAAGGCCGAGAGAGGAGGACTATGAGGCTCCGGTGGCAGCTGTGGGCTCACAGAACGGTGGGGCTGCTCAGGTTCTGGGGGTCCAGATGGGCCCCAGCCCGAATTATAGAGTTTTGTGTGCTCCCTGGGAACCATCATGCTAAAGTGGATTTTGGGGGGTGGTAGGTACTAAAGAAGATGGTTTATAATACTCTGCCTTTGTCTTTATTTGAGATGGTAGCTAGTCTTCTAGGGCAGTGGGATGAACCTATCTATACCTTGCTCCAAGGGCTTGTTGCTTGAGGCTGGGGCATTTACAAAGGAAGCCCAGTGGCCCTACGTTGCCATGGAGAGCCCAGACGCCGGAGCGCTCCTCCCTTCTCCTCTGGGGCCAGTTCTTTGGTCCTCAGTCCTTGGTGGCTCCCTGGGGCAGGCAGGCAAGCCGCCCACTCAAGCCCTTTGGTGATGAGGTCTTCTGGAACAGTCTTGATCTTCTGCCGTGGGCTTTGAAAACATGTTGAGGAGGGACCAGCTCTTCCGCAGAATCATAACAGAGGGGTGCATAGTGACCATGTTCAACACCAGAGGGGTGCTAGTTTCCAAGGAGAACGTTAACATCCAAGAGTCTCCATGCTCCCCTTCTGCAGCCGGCAGCCGGCCTGGAAGCCCAGCCATCACCAACTGGGACCTGCAATCAGGTGCCCAAGGAAAAGGTGTGGCACCATCAGGCTGATGGCCCCTGCAGATATGGCTTTGTTGGCCCAGCCAACACTGGCCTTGAGGTTTCCTTTTCTCCTCCGCTTCCATGTCGGGCCACCCTGTCACTTTCCCATCTGCGGCTTCTCTGTTAGGGCACACTCACCTTTTGTCATTTTCCCAGAGTCTGCTTGTCCCTGAGCCATCTGGTCTCTTCGAGGAGACTTCGCAGGGCTGTGCCCTTCTCCGTGGGGTGCTGGTGTCACTGTCTCACTTTTTTAAAGGTATTGGTGCCACCCTCGTTTTCACCTGCCAGGTGGGTGCCCTCCTGCCTTAACACCCCAGAAATGCTCACATCTTGAGAACTGCACGTTCTTGAGCTATAAACCCAAACCTAATCTGTCAAAGCAAAGAAATAACCCAAGGGGACATTTTGCTGAACCTGAAACCGTTCCTGTTGTTTATACATTGGCAGAAAGAAACGTTTAGTAACCATACACCCGTTCTTTTTGAGTTCAGTTCTGGAATCAACAGATTTGCTTATTTGATGGAACAAAGGTAACCACGTGGTCAGGGTAAATCCCACCAGCCCCATCCAGGGGTTTGGAGAAAGGGGGCGGGGCATTCTCTATCAAATCCAGGCTGACCAGACTTCCAAAACCTTTGAGGGGAAGCTTCCCTTCCAATGAAATATACCTGATACTGAGTGTTTGGCTCATCATGCGAGAAGAGATGAAAACCAACAGGAGTTTTCAGAGTCAAGGGTGGAGGCTGGCGTGCCTGCAGGGAGGCCCTGTGACCCCCCCCATTGGCTTCCCTTCTCACTCTGCAGCTGTGTTGTCAGCCACCTGTGGCTCTGTGGGGTAAACGGCATTCCGTGTCAACATCAGGACATACCAGAGTGACTTCAAGATTCTTATTATGCCCAATTGAGACCTATACTGAAAGTCCGAATCTTGGAGGCCCACGGGGCCTCTGAGCTCCCTTGGTCTGACCTCCCACCGGTGGAGCAACTCTTCTTGCCTCACCCCCGCCAACAGGATGCCAGCCTCTGTCTGGACACTTGCGACAACCAGGGACTGACATCTGCCCGGGTAGTCAGTCAGGTCGTTGCTCGCAGTGTAATTCTTAGAAAAGGCTTCTGTTTGTTGCGCTGAAACTGACTTGGAATTCATCTGTTGATCCCAGTTCTGCTTTTTGGAACTTCGCAAAAACACTTACAGTCTTGGTCTTGAAATAAGCTCACAAATTAGGAAGAGAAAAGCCTCACCAAGTACAAAAAATCACCAAGTGCATCAAGACCCAGGGTCACCTGAGAAGGAAAACACAGAAGCACGGGGCCCCTGGAGGGAAGGAGGCTCGAGTCCCGCTTGGGGTGTGGGCATCACCGTGGCATCCCTGGGGGCAGGGTAGCCAGCAGAGCTCATTCTCTCCGGCCCTAAACTGAGGAGTGGGGCTTCACAGACGAGGAGGATGTGAGGCCTTCTTTCTGTTTCTTTTATTGTCATAAGGCAACAAAAAGTCCCTTACCTTCATGTCTCAGTGGCCTATCTTGAAACTGAATCTTTTTAGCGGGAGTTTTATGGGATTTCTTAGTTGTTATTTCTGCCCTCCCACTTTTTTAGGAGAAGTGTTTGTGTTTTTTTTTTTTTTAATAAAAAGAAAACTGTCCCCTAAGCCCATGCTGTTGGCTTTAGCACACTGTCTCCTGGAGGGCTCCCGGGAGGGCCATGGGGGCCTATCAGCACCGACATCTCACCCAGGAGGAAAGGAGGTTTCCAGGGAGACAGATCTCAGATTCAGGTTTAAACCTCAAGTCTTTACCTGTTTCTCAATGAGCTCCACTGAGAACTCACCTCCTTTTGTCATCTCCTAGGCCCACATCAAACGAACTGTTTGAAACGTTCTTGCCTGTGACATACACAGCTCCAGGCCCTGGTGACAGCTGAGGCACCACAGAAGGCTTCCCTGCCTCCCTGGCCAGGCGGTTCCCACATTTCCTACCTGGGCTAGGCTGGGGGAGGGGACAGTTTCCTTCTCTGGCCTGGGTAGGAACTCTGGCCGCCCTCACCCTCCAGGATGGGGGTGTCCGGCCACCTGCCCTCCGCCTGCCCACTCCTTCCCAGGGCTGCGAGCCTGGCTTGAATGGATTCATTCTGGCCAATTTTCACCTGCACCTTCTCGGCAAGGTGAGGCTCTGGCCGCCGGCCTAGAGGAGGCTCTTCAGCGGGCTTCAAATACGGAGTGAAAACCCATCCCTCTCCTCGGCTGGGCTGTGCCAAGGCCGACTCCGCAGGGGGGCTGCCCCCGGGGATGAGGGGCGCGCTAGTCCCTGCGAGACGGCCGGCCGGACGCACCTGCGCCCAGATGCAGGTCTGGCCGCGGGTCTGGTGGAGGCCGCCGGGAGGATTTCCGAAGATTTTCGCGGGCCTTGGGAACCGCACCTGGTGGACCGCAGTCAGATCCTACAGGGCCAGGGCCCTAGCGCGCGCGCAGATGCGGGCGGGGCAGGTGCGCGCCCCGCGCGTGCGCAGTGGCTGCCGCCGCCGTGGCCGCCGCCCGCGCCGGGGTTACTATCGGTCAATGCTCGCGGGTAACCTCGGCGGCTCGGCGCGATTGGCTGCGCGCGGGGCGCTGTTGCTAAGCGGGAGCGGAGGGGCCGAGCGCAGGTGGGCTGCTGCGCCCCGGGGGCGGCCGGGTCTCCGGGTCTCAGCCTCCCCGGGCCCGGCGCCCCATTGCTGCTGGGACCCCGGGGCGCGCCGACCCCGGACCCGCAGACTCGGTATCCCGCCCGGGCCCGCCGAACGCCGGCGCCGGGGCCGCGCGCGCTCCTTCCCGGAGCCCGGTTTCGCCCCGGAGCGCGGCCGAAATGGAGCTGATGGAGAGAGTCTTCAGGGGATGACGATTATCTTGATGTGGTTTAAGGGACCTTGACCCCGGGGCTCCGCCGGCGTGGGAACAGCGCGCAGACATGGAGAAGGGCCATCCGCAGGGAAACGGCGGGCCCGGCGGGGCCCCGCGCAGTGTCTGCGCCCTGGCGGGCTTTCATCATCAGCCTGGGGAGGGTGCGCGAATTTTCCAGACTTCTATTTAAAGTGGAAGGTGGCGCCATTAGGTCGTTCCCTTTGAGATCACCGACTTCTGGATCCCTATAAAAGCTTGTCTCCTTTTGTTTCAGGCTCACTCGCAGGTGGGGCGCTAAGAGGGTGGGGCTGGGCAGGTTGGGTGGGAAGCACCTGGCCCCAGACCTGGCGCCCTCCCTACCTTCAGGTCAGTGTTTAAAAATGAGCAGGGCGGTTTCGGGAGTCCTGGAATTCCCCTTAGGAATCCGGAGCGGGAGATCCAGTAAGTGGGCTGGAATCCGGAGGGCCCAGCCTGCTGAGTCACTTCCATGCTGGGCGGGTCCCCGGGGAAGGAGAAGTAACAGCTGAACTTGACCCTGTGTTTGCTGGAGCATCTAGTACACGTGTTTCGTGAACCCACAAAGGTGATGGTAAACACAGCTTCTGCAGCCGGACCTGGGAGTGCCGGTGGAATTGGGTGCCGTCCTTCATCCTCCCCCAGGACCAGGGCTTTCTCCGGACACATGTGGCTCTGGTTCCTTTGGGCTGCATTTGCCTGTGTTATGAAACACTAAACACCAACGCTCATATGCTTTGCTCAACCTTTTGGGCTTCCGACCCAATGCAAGGAGACTAACGATTTTTCTCACAGCCTTGGGTTTTACTGGGTTGCTTATTTGATTCTGTGACTGTAGCGCTGACATTTTTGTAAACCCGACAAAGGGACCTACAGAGTTCCCAAGTCTCTGAGGTTCGCTGGGCTGAAGGTAGAATATACAGGAAGTCAGAGACAGTGGTGGGTAAGTTTCATCACCGTAAATTCTCTCTTACCTTTTCTGGGGGTTTTGCTGGCATGGAGGGTAAAAACTTCTGCAAAGAGAAGGAAGTGCACATTTCTGATAACTGAGATGCCCTATTGTCGTGAACAGTAACCGTGCATGTTACCAACATAAGATCATACCATATACAGAAGTCTGGTTGAGAAGTGGGGGGCCCAATGGACGTGCAAAGGAAACTTGAGGGTTTCCTGTTTCTAAGAGCTAGCTATCAGCTTGTCCAGAAAGTGCTGGTGTGCTCAGTGGTGCGAGCAGTGAGCCTTCTAACCTAATCTGTGTCTGGTCCCGCTTCCCTTACGTTGTTAACCAATGTGCCACGTGCTCTGGGCCAAAGCGCCCCACTTTTCCTGCCTCTCATTTTTATCAGGCTCAAAGAGGAGGAGGGTCACAATCCTCTTGTCTCTTTCTCTGTTCACAGGAATGTTCTGGGCCTCTCGATTTTGGAACTGGGTATGTCTCAAGGGCTCCCCCTCCTGCTTGTCTCCAGACGGTTCTCTTGGAGGCCCCTCTTCAGGTGTAGTCAGGCACAACTGCTCTCAGAGTTTGTGTGGTCTTGCCCTGTGCCATGGCTCCTGCCAGGAGCCTACCTTGTCTCCCCAGGTGGGGGAAGCGTTCCTGCACCCATCCTTCCCTCTGCGGCTTGTGCCTCCATGCCCTTCTGCTCCCGTGGTCCTGGCACTCAGCATACCATTTTGTGTTTTTCTTTTTCTCCGTTTCCGAGTGGAGACTATGCCAGTAACCCCTTATCCTTGCAGCCCTGCCCTGGGCCTGGCTCCATGGGCGCCCACTGCCAATGGAATGAATGGACTAGCCTAGGTCCCATAGAGGAGCACTGTAGAGGAACCTTCCATAGGTTCACCCTGGAAGAGATCTCAGGACAGCAGGAGCCTCGAGGAGGTGGGACGCTTGGATCGTCCCTTGCTGAATGGAGCCCATGTGCCACCTCTGGCTGACCACTTAGGAGCAGGTGCTGCCTGCTGTTTCCTTGGGTCAGCCCAGCCTGGGGCCTCACCTTAGGGCATCCTGGAGGGGCAGGCTGGCGGGCAGGTGCTAGCTTGGGTGGTGGTCAGTCTGGAATCTTCGCCAGGCCAGGCAGCCTGCTCTTGGATCCTGGGTCAACCCCTTATGAGCCACGTGGCTTTGGGCCTCAGTCCCCACATCTGCAGAATGGGGTGAGAAGAATACTGTCGTCAGGGGGTTGGAGCGGGGAATGGCTGAGGCTCACAGCCGGGCACATTTCAGTCCTGTAGGACAGACTGCCCACGTGCTGGCTGCTGGGCTCTTGCTCTTGGCTTCATCGAGGATCTTACTCACAAATAAGAACAATGATACCAGCGTGTTTGTCTTCCTAGCAAACCACACGGGAAGCTCTCCTTACCATTCCCTTGTGGCTCAGAGCAGCAAGGTCCCCTGTCCCCGTAGCAGAGTGCCCTCCCTTGCCAGGGACCCATGATCTCGTGTCCCGACACCCTGGGCTTTCTGCCCCGAGGTTGACCATTGACCAGCCCTGGGAATGTGCCCAGGGGAATTTCTGTACTGTCCCTTCTCTAAGGCATCCGGGCTTCCTGCTCAAGGTTATTACCAGGACTGACCCCCATCACTTCAGGGATGCGAGTGGATACCTTATTTAAGGCTCGTGCATTTCCGTGGGTGAGCTAGGCAGAGGTTCCGTTATTTCTGGGGGGTCCTTCCAGAACGTCCCGCTCGCTGGCTGAGGCGGGTTGCATCGCTCACACTACTGACACGGAAGCGTCTATGCTGCCGTGACAGGATGGAAATTTCCACCACAGGAGCAGTGTTCCCGGCAACATTACACTCAGAATGTGGCTCAGGAGCAAGGTTCATGTGGGTTATCTGACAAGGGTGTGAGATGTAATCCGGTGCTGGGCATGTTAGTCTTGTGGCTAGATTTTCATGGCTGCAAACTAGGGACGTTGTGCCCACTGGTGGCGCACACTGGTGGCCTCTCAGGCATGGGTGGTGATGGGCTGTGGTCTCAGCGGCTGCATCACCAGCATGTAGACCTCGTTCTTGCATTTGCAGAGTAAGTGTGAAATCCTGTTAGGCTGTAGTTTTGTTAAAAAAAAATGCATGTTCCTTCCTTTGAGTCTTAAGTGAATGTGTAGCAAGGCAGAGGTTAAGACGAATTGAATGATACATGGGGCTTAGTGAGAATCTTCCTTTCTCCTTCTCTCTTCCTTTTAATAAAAGGACTGCAGGTCCAGCACCTTCTAGCAACACACTCTTGGTGGAGGAGGGTTGGGCTTGGGAATGTGGGATCCAGGATAAGGGTGTGTGTGTTCAAAGCTCTACCACCTACAATCCGGGCAGCTGGGCGAGTTCCTGTCCCTCTCTTGAAAGGCCATTGTCACCACCACCACCGTCCTACCCATCTCATTGGATCAGATAACTTCATACATAGGAAGCACCGTGCCCAACATGTAGTATTGTTTTTTGTTTTTTTTTTAAGATTTCATTTACTTGGAAGAAAGAGAAAGAGTGGGGGGGACATACAGAGGCAGAGGGAGAGAGACAGAATCCCAAGTAGACTCGTCGCTCCGTGTGGAGCCGGACACGGGGCTCGATCCCATGACCCTGACATCACAACTTAAGCCAAAACCACGAGTTGGATGCTCAACTGACCGAGTCACCTGGGTCCCCCCCACCCCGCAGCATGTAGGGCTTAATAAACAGTAGCTACAATCCTTCTGAATGGTTATATATGTGATATAATAAATAATAGGCAGGATCAAAGCTGTTTGGTTATCATCCTAAAACTAAGTTTGGGGCAAAAATCGAGGCTTTAAAAATAAGGGCAGCCGACCTGGTTCACGGTGACGTTCAGTGACGTGTCCCAGCTGTGAGCTGGTGTGACCCTCACCTCAGCCCCAGGGGAGAGGGGAGGGGAGCCCCGTGTGACAGCCACGGTCACAGGTTCTAGGTCTTGTCTTGGAGGGAGGGCTGCGCCCTGGGAAGCCACCCTGGGCTTCGAGGCATCGGTGTGGGTAGACCAGGAGGCTGGCGGCTTGCCTCGCCGTGCCCCCAATGTCCTGTGGGGCACCGCGTCCACATCATTGATGACGGAACCCCGTAAGCGACAGGTTCAGAGTTCCTGCAGGGGCTGCGGAGACCCTGGCCGGAATGGAGCCCGGCTTGGCCGACCCCCGCGTCCCTCCTCTTTGTCCTTGGTCCTACAAAGCAGATCCGGTGACCACCCAGGCCCATGGCCACATTTTGTCAATTCCCTACACGAAAATGTTTCCTTCCTTCATGCATGTGCCCTAAAGCCCTGTTTTCAGGGAGAATGAGACAGTGTGGTCAAAAGAGACTTTCCCAGGAGTGTGCACAGCTCTGGTGGCGGGTGCCTGTAGCCCTCACTCCCCCGCAAGATCCAGGGTGGGGGGCGAGATCTGGGAGTGGAGGAGGGTAAAGTCAGCCGCTCTGTCAACTGTGTTAGTGGAGAGCAGGGGGTCTGGGGGCCCGGGACAGCCTGGGAGGGCCACTTCCGCCATCTGGCATTCCTACACTCACTGTGACAGCTTTGCCCACCCTCATAAGTGACTGCCCTCAGGACGCTGGGCAGCCGGGTTTCATGCAAACTCATGCAAAATGGGCCTTCTTCGTTGTCATGTCAGTGAGCTTGCTGTCACCTGAAAAGGGAGGACATGTTGGGCCCGTGTTTCTGTTGGGGTTTTGAAAATCTATAGGGCTTTAGCAGGGTGGGACGAGGGTGCTGGGTCAGCTCTGCATGCGGCACGGGCCAGGCCCAAGCTTCTGAGCCCCACGTGGCCCGACAGAGCCTCTCCGTCCCCTTTTCCACTGGGTACGGAAAGCCCCCCTCCTCCGGGGCATCTCTACAGGGAGAGCTGACTTCAGGATGCTGGGTAAATTCAGCAAATTTATTATTCTTATTTGAGGGAGGACATGTTATATTTTTATCTTCGTCTGATCTGGAGATTGGTATTTTAGCACATGTGTGTGCACGTGCATGCATGCGTGTGCTCGCGCACTGGTTTGAGAGATCATCTGTGTGGGATAAAGAAGGTAAGGTTTCCTCCTGCTTATGTGTCAAACCCAGATAAAGCCGTCGTGAGCTCTTTCGCTGTTGGGTCCCTGCCCTGGCCAGTTCCACCATGAAATCTAGAGCAAGGGCCGTGTCTGCTGCAGGATCCCAGGCACGGCCTCTGGTGGGAGAATGAGGCCAGAGTAGACATGGCGCGGGGTGGGGGGGTTTGTGGGGCTGCAGGACGGGCTATCGGACCCCAAGCGGCTCCTCGACCCTCCTGGTGCAGGGCTCCAACACGAGCCATCTGTCAGTATTCAGCAAAACTTGACCAGAATAAGGTCACATTTCCAAAATCCCCTGCACCAGCTCTAGGGACTCAGTAAGAAACATGGCAGTTGGCGCCGTCATCACTGCCCCAGTAAGTCTGCGCATCTACAGCCCTCCGAATCGCGTTCCCTTCCGCGCTGCCTTCCCCGTAGACGCTGTCTTCCTTTGCAATCCCCACTCCCTTTGCAGCAAAGAAACTGAGCGTCTTCCTTGAACTTGAACGTCCTCCCTGGCTCACAGATGGTCGGTTCTGAGTCGCAGAATTGTAATTCGTGATTTTAAAAATCATCCTGGGAGCACAGAGGGGGTCCTAATGGTTGGAGTGTGGTCCCAAGGCTTCTCCCCTCTGCGCCGAAGGGCAGGGGCTGTTAGGATGATGTCCATTTCCTTGACACAAAATAGTTGATGTTGTAACAGTATCTCCATTGGGAAAACCTTGCAAGAGGTGGCAGTGACCTTTACCACTGGGGACGCACCTGTGCCCGCAGAAAGCCCGGAGGCAGAGAAAACCCCCGGCTTGCTGGCAGAGCTGGCATTTCAGAGAGAGGAGCTGACTTGGCGAGAGTCACACCAGCAGGGACGAGTAGAAACCAGAGTGTGAACTCCCTCACTTCCTGACTGCCGGCTGGGGGTGACTTCCAAGTCGGAAGACCTGTGCCTGGCAGCTTCCTGGGTCCCCCAGTCATCGGCCCAGCCCTGCCCCGCAGGTGCAGGTCAGACCCAGCCTGGGAGCTGTGTTTGCGGAACCTGGGTCCCCTGGACGGCCTCTGGAGCTCACTCCAGTGCGTTCTGACGCCCTGTGCTTTGTGCCAGAGCAGGTAGGATAGGGCAAACCTTGTGGAGCAGAAGCATTTTGGGACTCCATAGATGGAAAAGCCAAAGCAAATGGGATTTACATGAAGACTTGAGCCTTTCCGTTGGCTTGTGGATAAGCCTGATTTATAGAGAAGCCGTCGGGTTGGGGTTTCGAAGTCATGAAAGTTAGGAGGGAGCTGGAAAGTGGCTCTTTCGGGGCTGACTTCAGGTGTCCCAGGCACGTAAAGGGATTTGCCCAGGGAGGGGGACTTAAGCTCAGTTCCCAGTTCCCTTCACTCACCTGCCCGCCCAACACGCTTGTGACAGCGGGGCCCGTCCGTTTGTGAGCAGGGCTTGCCTCATTTCCCACAACCCCGCACAGAGGAGGGGCCAACTAGGGGACAAGAAGGGCTCAGGGCCGAGGGCAGAGCAGAAACAAAGGCTGGGGGTGAGGCCAGGAGAGGCCCATGAGCCTGGCAGGCACCTGGGGCCTCACCAGAGGCGGAGAAGAGGGAGAAGCCGAGGGCTGGGCCGTGGCCAGGCCGGGTTGGGGTTGCAGCAGGCTGGCCGCGGGGGACAGGGGCGGGGCACAGGTCACTGTTCCAGGGACAGTGACCCTGACACCCGAGTGGCTCCCAGCAGCCGCGCGTGTCCGCTTGAGGTGAGTGTCTGGGCCACCCTGTGCTTCGAGGGAGTACACATGGGGACTTTCACGGAGGCTGTATGTCCGAGGCAGCTTCTTAAGGGGAGAAAGCCATCGATGGATATAAAACAGCTTTCCGAAGGATGTATGGCTCTCGAGGCCTTTTTCACTTATGATACTGGCAGAAAATACAGCCACCCTAATAAGTTACCCGCCAACGAACCCTTGCACAAAGGGACCTCAGTTCCTGCCAGAAGTGTCCACGGAGCTGCGGGGCGAAGAGAAGCCTGTCAGGCAAGGCGTCGACTCCCTGACGACACGGAATGGGCTGTCTCATAAGCTATTTTCCGGCTCTTTCTCATGCTTTCTGCCCAGAGAAAGACATGTCGTTTGGAGATCCCGTGGCACGTGCAGACGCTCGTGCTTGCCCGTGTAACCTGTACACGTACGCTTGTATTTCTACGTGGGTATTTCTTTTCAAGTCAGGGAAAGGATGGAAGGGTTCGCAGAAGCCAGGCTTCCAGAAAACGAAGACCCCGGGCTTCGTTCGGTTTAACGAACCACGTTCGGTTCGGTGGCAGAGTTCGGTTTAAGAGAAATCAGCTTTTGAGATCCCACACCATCCCAGCCACATCCGACTTCATACCTCCTCTGCATACGTTTACTTTGTCCCGAGGGAGAAGGTGATGTATGATTGAGATGGTCGGTCCTAAAGCCTCCGCTTAGAATAAGTTAAGAAAAGAGGGGTGGGGCAAAGCTTGTGATTTTTAAACTACACTGGGAAAGCCCCGTTCTACCTCAGATCAAGCAGGAATGTCTAAGGTAAAAGATGTGAGGCGTGCTACACTCTCAAGAAATAATCTCTAGCCGACGTTTTTTCTGCTGCTTGGAGAGTTTGCTTCCTTCCCCATCTGAGTGATTTTCAGCGTAGAAAATGTCTGAATTTTTTCCCTATTCTCGTGACAGGATAAAGCACGTACTCATCATTCAGCAAATTTCTTTTCTTTTTTTTTTTTTTTAAGATTTTATTTATTTATTTGACAGACAGAGATCACAAGCAGGCAGAGAGGCAGGAAGGACCAGGTAGGGTAAAAATGAAATGGCCGGGTGCATAGGAATATGGACTTTGGTCCTTTTTGCCTTGAGGTTGCTCTTGGAGAGGGAGGAGGAAGCGTCTGGAGAATGAGGGTCAGTTTTCAACAAGACCTCCTTTTAGTTTTGGGGCCAAGAGTAGTGGGGAGGGGGAAGGGGAGAAGAGGAGGGAGGAAGGGGAGAAGGGGGGGACAAGGGGAGGGGAGCAGGGAGCTGCGCAGCCGGGCTTATCTTACAAATACTGGCGTCCAGAGAAGAACCAGAGCATGGGTGCGGAGAGCAGGTCCGCAGTGTGGTCTTGGGTCTTGGAGCTCAGTGTGGCAATTGGGGATTATTTGGTACCTTACTGGCACTTTTGGCATCATTTGAAAAATCAGAAGGATTCTTTTTTCTTCATTGTTCTAGCCAGGTTTAGAAGAGTGTGAAAAAGACCAGTTCTGCTTTTAGAAGTACAAAAATAACACCTGCTTCATGCCTGACAGGCAGATGGAAATGACATCCATCTGATTCTCCGGGGTCGGCGCTGGGCAGGGGCCGGTGTGGGCTTGGGGGGGGGTGTACACGGTGGGGGTGCGTGTGCGTGTCTGTGTGTGTGCTGGGGCTTGGGGCACGTGTGCGTGTGTGTAACTGGGGTGTGCGCGGTGGACGGGGTGCGCGCGCATAGGTGGGACGCACGCGCGTAGACGGGGTGCGCGCACATAGACGGGCGCGCGCACATTCCTGGGTGCACGACGGGTCCTCACTGCGAGGGCTCCCGCGAATTACAGAGGGGGCGCAGGAAGTCGAAATGGAATCCGGATCTGATGTGTGAGCTTCTCACTCACCACGCAGGCACGGGTGTCTAGAAATCAGGGAGTGACTCTCCGAGACTCTGATCGTTGTTCCTGTTCTGTTCTGTGCTGTTCTCTCCCTGGGCCTCTGCAACCCTCGGCCCCCACTCTGGCATTCATGCCCTCCCAGGGCTACGGAGGCCACTGAGGCAGATTCGGTGACCTATGCCGAGGGTTTAGCCCCCAAGTGGCCCGCGACAGCTACGTGGGACGACGCTGATGGCGTCACCGGCCCGGACGCTGTCTGTCTCACCCCCCGGGGTCAGTGAGGTTTTCAGCTGCTGTGCACGAGTCCACAGAGGACCGTGGGCACCGCGTGCCGGGCTCCAGGCGCGGTGGCTGGAATGGAGAGCCTCACCAGCGTGGATCTCCGTCCTCGTGGCCTGGAGGTGGGGTCTGTGTCCAGCCGCCCTCACACCGTCCAACCCCATAGCCGTCTTAGCGGGAGAGCATCCCAGAGAATCCCGTGGGATATTAACAGGAACACCATTGCCCATCCCCGAAGTCATGTGGGTCCGCGGGGGCCACAGCCCCTGCAGCCTGGGTGCTCGGAGCCCCTCTGACACCGGGGCCAGACCAGAGACCTCATGGGAACGGGTTTAAGTTAGGGACAAAGGAGCATTTCACCCACTCTGGGATGTGACGAGCCTGGCCATGAATGGTGCCCTGTCCGGAGAAGCCTCCCTGCACCGTGGGAGCGAGGCCCCGGCCCTGCGCTAGCAGAGGCACTCCTGAGAGTAAAGCCTCCCACGGAGGGAGCACGGGCACGTGGGCCGAGCCCGCTCCGTGAGGTCTGCATAGACACGGACAACGCTGGCACACACAGGAAGCATTTGCACTTGGGTGGTGACGTGAGCCGTCAGAACACGGCCGGCACTCACACCAGGGAAGCCAGCGCCCGCCCCAGATGCAGAGGACCTCTCTGTGCCCCACCCACCCTCCCTCCCGTCTTCCCACCGACTGGCTCTTCCTGATTTCCGAACTCTGAGAGTGATCTGGAGTGTCTTGGTGCTAACCAGATCACACAGGCTTGGGACTGGTGTCATTTTTGTGTTCTGTGACCTCGGCATTGACCTCCGTCGGGCGGGTAGGGAGGTATGACTGCGTTTCCCCTTGTGGCAGAGAAGACAGCGTCAATGGGACACAGTTGTGGGGAGTGGGGAGGGGGTCACGCCTTCGGTGGTCAGAGGGACTGCGCACCAGGGTGGCGTGAGTCTTGCTGGCAGAGCGAGAAAATGTCTATGTAGCTCTAGGATTCTGGGAGTTTGCGGTGCAGAATTTAACCTCCGAAAAATACAGATCACGAATCGATTTTAAAATAGCCAATAATTTGCTTATGTCCTGGCTCTTTCTAATTTGCTTGGGGCCAAGAACATCTCTGTGAAGTGAGAGCCTTGCTCTGTCCAGCAGAAGAGGCTGTGTCAGGCTCTGCACGGTGGTGAACTTGGGCCTGACACTGGCCATGAGTGTGGCCCCTGCCGAGGGGATTTCTTGTCTCAGGAGCCCGTGGCCGTTTCCGTGGGAACTTCGTGTGAGCCTCAGCTACCATCTGGTTGTCTAGGGAGAGACGTCTGCACATGGCTCACATCTAGAGGATTCTAGTGCCAGAAGGGGTTTTATCCTGGGGAAGCCAAGGCCAGGGTGGGTGGGCGGCCTGTCCGTGGCCACTCGCTAGCACTGAGCATGTCTGGAGGAGCCCCTGGGCTGCCTCCCGCCACCTTGCTCTTCCCTGTCCTCATTTTCCGGGTCACGTTTAATGGCACAGAGTTTCATCTGCTCCTTGAACCTCATTCTGAGAAGTCTACACTGGGGACGTGTTCAAACCAGGTTTTGTGCCATGTGGATGACCCAAGGAAGTCAGACGACCGTGGATGGAAGAAGGACTCCCTCTGGGAAGAGTTGCCCGATGGCAGCAGCCATGTCTTCTAGAACAATCCGGGGTTTCTGTCTCACAGGGAAGACCGTCCGTCAAGCCGCTGCTTATGAAGGCTTGGGGGGGGGGTCATCTTCGAGGGGCGCAGGTGGGGCGTGAGCGGGTGTGAGCAGGGCGGGGCTGAGTGTGCGAGTGTCCGGGTATCACTTTAACAGATCGCTGCACACCTGGAGGCTACAGACAACACACGCGCATTGTCTTCAAAGGCCGGGTGTTAGGAGTCCAAACTCGGGGCTGTGCTCCTTCTGGAGGCTTCCAGGAAACATCTTTTTCTCACCTCTCCCAGCTTTAAGGGTGGCCCTTCTTGCCTTGCGGCCCCTTCCCCCATCTTCAAAGCCAGCAGGTGCCATCTTCGGATCTCTGGTCCCCGACCTCTGCATCCTTGATCATATCTCCCAGCACTGCCTCTGCCCCGCCTGCCTCCCTCTTTCTAAGGGAAAGAGGGATCCTGTCTGGATAATCCAGAAGAATATCTCCGTCTCAAGATCCTTAATTTAATCCCATCTGCCAAGTAACACAGATTCTAAGGAAGAGGATGTAGACATCTTTGGGGGTTATTATTCTGTCCGCTACAGGAGTGGGCATAAATCCCCCCATCCTTCCCTGCCTCCCGCCATCCTGTATCCCTCCCTCCCATCCCCCTATACCCATCCCTCCGTCCCCGCTTCCCTCCATACCTCCATCCACCCCGAGTCCTCACCCCAACCCCCCAACACTCAAGGCCCCAAAACCCCCCAGAGCAGTTGGGGATTGCTTTGAAGGAACGTGCTTCTATTGTACCTAGGTGAGCTTTGGAGACATGAACTGGAACCTTCTATCAGAGAATGGGCCCTGAGGTCACCTTTCCTTGTGCTCCCATGGAAGTGGGGCCCCTGATGGCAGCTGCCCGTGAGGAGGGGGCCCCTGTGGGTGACTCTGGAGACGGTGGCCGGGATGCTCCCCTCCCCCCAGAAGCGTGGCTTCCTGGCTAGGATGAATTCTGGCAGCGATGGGGAGCAGCAGCCCTGAGGCCGTCCATCAGCATCGACAGGCCATCACTCCTCCTCCTACTGAGCTGGGTCTGGCCGGCGTCCGCCTGGCTCCTGGGTGACATCCCACCCCTCCCGGTCCCTTCCTGTCAGAGCTGCCTCCCCCATCCTCCCCTGGAGCAGGTGCACCCCATCCCCTACCTTGCCTTTCCTCCCAGCACGAGTCTGGAGCCTCCCAGGCCTTGTGCTGGTGCGGCCAGCTTGGGGGTGCATGGGCAGACCCACGTGCCCGTCGCTGGCTGTAGATGACAAGACCCAGGTTACACAGCAGGGGTCCACCTCCTCCCCTGAAACGGCCACTGCTCCATAGCTCCCATGGTGGGCTTCCTGGCAAGCTGGCCCTGGGCATCGCAGCCTGTGCCCCTCAATACCAGGGGACATCCCCGGGTGCTGTCACAGGATCCCCCGTGGGATCTGCTCTGAGGAAGGGGCCTCTCAGAGCCCCAGGGTGCGGGGCCGCCCCCAGGCCAGGGGACCGCCCTTGGCCTCCAAACGGCTGATGGTCATCTCATGGTCATCTCGGGGACTCACCTGCACCCTCAGGCGGTTCCTGATTCCCAGGAGAGCAGCCTAAGGGAGGGCTTGCTCGTGAGTAACCCCGACCCTGACCTGAGCCGCCAGGAGGCCCGCAATGAACGCACAGACGTCTGCCGGGCAGAAGCGCTCCCTCGGTGATGTCATGCAGGTCCCCGTGGCCCGGGCTCCTGGCTGCCTGCCTAGAGCCCCTGCACAGGAGCTTGACCTTGCAGAGGAGAAAGCCTCTGCTGTCCCTAGGCTTCTCCACGTGTCTGTCCACCAAGGGGCAGACACACTCTATGCTTTGGGGTCCAGGCCCCTCCCCGAACATTTCTCCCTTGGCTCTGGTGCCTGTTTGCTGACCCGAGTCACCTGCATCCCAGGGGCAGGTGTGTGAGCTCCTCCTCCAGAATATGTGCTAGTTCCTCTGCCCCCTTCCCACCCGGCGACGCCAGCCCTCCCCAGGCGACTGTCGCTCTGCGTAATGAGGTGGATCGCTGGGCCACAAGCTTCCTGTCTTCTGCTTCCTCTCTGCCTGATGAAACTAGTCCTTGGGGACGCCCCGTCCAAATCGAGGCGACACCCGGCGACAGGCGGGGTGCGGAGGGGTCCCGCCTGCGAAAGACAAGGAGACCGCTGGGTGAGAACTTCCCAGGCCAACGCAGGTGCTGGGGTGCAGGGTGCAGAGGGTCAGTGACCTGGGAGAAAGTCTAGAACAGGGGGCTCCGCGGACAGCTTCACCGCCCCTTGCGCCACTGGGTGTGGGAGGTCAAATACTTTGTTCGCGCGATGGTGGTCCTTGGAGGGTCTCCTCGGACGGCGTTTCTCAGGAACTGAGAGAACGTTCCCGAACCGGGAGTCGCTCCCTGTGGGTGCAGTTGCTCGATTCTTCTGTATCTCCTCGAAGGAAGGTTAATGGGACTGGCTGTGCGACGGGACGGGTTTCCCTTTGACGAAGCTCTGGGATGGAGACTTGGCAGAAATTCCAGAGCCACTCTATGTGGCTGCAAAATAGTAAACTCTCGATTATTCATTAATTAGCACTACTTTAATTATTTAATTATAACATAATGACTTATGCATCCATTTTACAATGAATAATTCACATGCGTATAAATTATAAATACACGAAATAGGAATCATTTAATTAATAAAGGCACTTGCTTACCATCGCGGCGGGCTGAGATCTGTTCACCCTGGCTGTGGGGTCCTGGCGGGGGGGCACCTGCCTCCTCCTTCCCGGTGAGGTGGCTTCCCCGGAGGCCAGAGAACCCGCGTGCAAGCGGCCCGTGAACCCCGCGGGGGCGCCCGCGAGCCGGGAGCGGCTCAGGGGGCCCACGGGATGCAGAGGAGGCTGACGTCCTTGCCCAGAACTCGGCGTTTTACACCACGCGTGAAAAACGTTGCTTTTCACCTCGGTTGTGTCGTTAGCGTAGGTGCGGGCTTGCCCCCTGCGAGCGGGTCAAGCCCACGCCCCCGCGGTGGCCGGGAATGAGTGTCATGTGCTCTCTGCAGGATACAAGACCCTCCTGAAGGGGATCTCCGGCAAGTTCAACAGCGGGGAGCTGGTGGCCATCATGGGGCCCTCCGGGGCTGGGAAGTCCACGCTCATGAACATTCTGGCTGGGTACAGGTGAGGACACCTGCCGCGGAGAAGGGGGTTCTCGCCTGTTGTTGGCCTGGGGCAGCCGCCAGAAAGGCGAGGCCCCCTGGGTCTGTCCAGTCATTCTTAAGTTCTGTACGGACTCCGGGGAGGCCTGTGGGGTTGAGCGTGAAGGGGTCTTAGGAGGGGTCTTAGGAGGGCTCGGTCGGCTCAGCGTCTGCCTCTTGATTTCAGCTCGGGTCATGATCTCAGGGTCGTGAGATCGAGCCCCGTGTCAGACTCTGGGCGTTTCAGGGGGTCTGTTTGAGAGTCCTCTCTCCCTCTCCCCACCCCACCCTTTCTCTAATTTAAGAAAAAAAAAAAAAGATTGAAAAAAACCAACAGGTAAGCTGCAGGAGAACCGTCAGACTGGGCCCGTGTTAGCACCTGAGTCCCCCCAGCATCTCTCCTGGGGCAGCGGCTGGAGAGGGGAACCTTTCCACGTGTTAAATTCCCCTCTTAGAGCCGGCAGTCGTCTGCTCTCGGGCTCCCACTTGCCAACGTTAGCAAATTCCGCTAACACTAGCAATGCTTTCATCTCCTGGAAGAAAGGACAGCTGTCACCGCTTTCCTTACGCCCTCTGAATTACTCTTTTAATGCCAGAAATTAGGATTTTTAAAAACCTCCCATATGGCAGGTTTCTGCCTGTTGAATTCACATCAGAAGTTGGAGGCGAAGGCCCAGTGTCACGGGGGCGCATGGCGGGGGAGGGACAGGGACGGCCACTTTCAACACAACCACACCCACAGCCGCTGCCTGGCCTGGGGGTGCTCCGGCAGCCTGGGGCCACTGACCAGTGCCTGGAGGTGCCTGGGCCCCAGCCTGGCTCCCAGGGCAGCTGCGGGATCCCAGTGCTTCCCCTGGAGGAAAGAGCCCAAGGTCGCTGTACTGGCCAAGACAAAGTTGGAAACCAGAAGTAATTTCGCTGGTCGCCACAGCCCCTTGGCGTCTCTGTGCTATGGGACATCTAGGAGTCGGGTCCGTCAGGGAAAGCCTGGGGCCCCCTCAATCCCCCTAGGGACTGGGATGACGCATGGGGAGAGCCCAGGGAGGCGCAGTGCACAGTGGGCCTGGTGGGGGGGAGGAGAGAAGGTGGCTGGCGTCCCCCGACCTACTGCATGAGGGGAGAAGGAGCGTCCCCTGGGCCGCAGGGATGCAGGACCTGGCCCGGTCCTCCAGCCCCTGGGCCCCGGGAGCAGAACCCTCTCCGGCCTCAGGAACTGGTTCTGACGGGGGCGGCCACCCCCTGGCTGCAGAGTCCTGGCCTTGGAGGCCTTCGGTGTAGCCTTGGCTACTCACGAGATCATTTGGAAGCCAACTCCGGAAGCCCAGTAGAGTCAGGGTGTCTGTCCAACCTGGGGGCCACAGGTGGGAGCCCCCACGCACATCCGCCCCTTGGCCCCTGTGCCTACAGGTCCGGCCTCCTTCCCCGTCCCTCCCGAGCATGTTCTCCCCGCCGCCCGTCCCCACGAGTCCTGGAGCTGCTCTGAGTCCCCCCATCCCTTCCGGCCCCCTGGCATCCCTGCTAGAACCGGTCTGCGGGCAGCTGCTGGGAGGGGCCGCCCCTGCCTGAGGCCTTGGAGGAGTTGCTGACCGTGCGCTGCGTGGGCTTTGCAGGGAGACCGGCATGAAGGGGGCCGTGCTCATCAACGGCCTGCCGCGGGACCTGCGCTGCTTCCGGAAGGTGTCCTGTTACATCATGCAGGACGACATGCTGCTGCCACACCTCACGGTGCAGGAGGCCATGATGGTGAGCCCCCGCCCCCTTCCCGCCTCCCTTGGCAGAGCAGCACCCCGTGTGGGGCCCGGACCCTTGGGTCACCTGCGCGCTGCCAAGTGGGGCTCTGACGCCAGGCCTGCTGTTGGGACAGCGTCACTGAGAACAAACTCCCAATACCTCCGGTTTTCCCGGACTTGGGATGGCAGGGTCAGGGTCAAGTTTGGGAGAAGGTTATGGCCCCATCTTCTGTGGCCAAGATCCTCCTGCCCATGGGCCATCAGCTGCCTGACTTATTTGTGGCTCTTGGCCTGAGTTCCCCAGTCTGGCGCGCCTGGGTTGGGGCTCTGAGGGTCTGGTCTTCTGTCCCCCTGCCGGCCGGGGTCACGGGGGAGTGAAACCAGCCCCTGCTGCATACCCCCAGCCTCCCAGGCCCCAGGACCCCCTCCCAGGCCCCTTTGTAAGCACAGAGGCTCACACAGTCACCAGCTGCGTGGCCGTGAGCCCAGGCGCCTGCACGACGGGGTCTGGGGCAGCCTGGAGGTCGTGTGCTCGGGCTGCTTGCTCTCCTGCCTTCTCCTCGCCCACTGCAAAGGACAATGCCCAGGCTCCAGGCCCTCCCCGTTCTCAGCTGCCCTGCCTTGCGCCCTGGTCAGTAAACGAGCGTCTGCCTTGGTTTCCCTGCCAAGAGAGGTCTTGCCCTGTGCTCTGACCTGGACGGGGCAAAGCGTCCTCTCTGCAGAGTTGGAAAGGGGTTGCCCGGTGTCCCTTCTGAAGGGCTACTCCAGGGGATTCTTATCTCTGCAAAGGGAAGCAGGGTAAGATGTCGGATACACAGTCTGCCCCCAACCCCCTCTGCAGGTGTCCTCATCCCTGTCCCTGGGACTGAGTGTTCTGGAGGGGGGAGAACCCTCCACCGGGCTGGGCCTCACCAGCAGACCCAGCTTGGGACCCCTAAGAGCTTATCCTGCCTCTACACAGCCTTTTGGAACAGGGCCCCGGGGCCCCGGAGGGGTTCAAATAGAAGAGCTTCAGGAAAAAGATGTGTGCCCTCCAGGCACAGCCAAGAAGCCATCTGAGATGTGGGGTGGGAAGCCCACACCCCTGAGGGGCGCCCCCGGCCCGTCAGCGTGAGGTCTGCCCTTCCACCCGCCGTCTGTTCCGCCCCCGCCCCTGCAGGTGTCGGCACATTTGAAGCTCCAGGAGAAGGCAGAGGGCAGGAGGGAGATGGTGAGTGCACGCTCGGGCCACAGGGTGTCCCCGAAGTCGCGAGATCCGTGTGGCAAATGCATGGGGAGGGACTTTGGGGCACTGGTTTTGTTTGCTGGTTTGTCACCTATAGGTTTCTGTGCCGGGGACAGTGACATCTCAGGGTGCGCTCCGGCCCGGCATCTGGGGGTCCAGCAGGGGCCTCCTTGTCCCGAGACGTACAGATCTTGGCCCGGCCACCAGCCGGCAAGGACGCAGCGGGAAGGCTTCGGTGGCCCGAGCGCACCAGGCTCAACAGTCAACCAGGCACAAGCTCTGCCCCTTTTGGCACTCGATATGCTTTATACCCCATTGTTGTTGTTGCTTTTTTATAAAACACTCACAGTGAAGATGGTTAGTCATTCCCTTAAAAATAACCAGCCTCCACCCACACGCACTCACAAGAAGAAATTCGGTTCTTACACATTATTAAGCAGCTTTAAAAAAAAAAATCAAACGAACAAGTTTCCAGGTTGCTGGAGACCTTCTAACCCTCTGCATTGCCCCTCCCCTGCTCCCCCAAAGCCCAGGGCCCAGGTACAGGGAAGCAGCCCCCGGGAGCCGGGAAGCCCCCGCAGCCCCCGCGGCCGCCGCAGCCCCATACAGCCCCATACAGCCCCGTACAGCAGGTGGGACCCATTTATGTTTACTCCTCATCTGCGGGAAACTCAGCGTCCCTCCTCTGCTCCAGGCTAGCCTGGCACTGGTGGGACTTCCATGCGAGAGCGGAGTTGGGTGAAATCCCACTCATGCACGACACTGTCTCGTCTCCTAAACCATTGGAAGACGAGGGTCTGGCAGCAGAACGAGGAGAATCTACAGGGTTACCCCAAGCGGTGCGACTTGCCCTGTTGCCATAAGTCAGAGCGGTGCGGCGAGCCCAGTTAAGAAATATTAATAGCAATTCTGTTTATGGCGTCGGTTCCCTTTCCTGGGGCGCATAATCGTGAACATGACGTAAATGTGTCAGGAAGGCAGTGCAGGGCGTCGCTGGGGCTCCTCCCGTCCCCCGCGCCCCGCGCTCCATGGCCCAGCCACCACCCTTCAGAACCCTCGGCATCAGCCTGGGAGTCCGGGGTCAGCCACCCTGCGTGGGCAGGAGAGGGGCACATGTCCCCTGTGCTGCTGGGGAGATTTTAGTCTGAGGTCCAAAGGGATGAAACGGATTACTGGAACCCCAACGTGGCAGGGGTGGGGACCGCGCCATTGGGTGGCCGCTCAGGGTCTTGGGGAGGCCACGGGAGCCCACTCTGCCTGCTCTAGCAGAAGGGCAGGGGCGAGACCATCTTCTTGGGAGGGCGAGGAGGTGTCTCCGGTGGCCCACGCCTGTGTACACGTCATGTAGATGCCAGGCCTGAGCCGCGGAAGAAGACAGACGCGTGCTGTCTCAGCTGGGTTTACAAGAGCGAAGGGCTCAAGTCAGGAGGGTCTTCTGTGCGGACTGTGTGGCTAAGTCCTCCCGAGGGAGGGAGAGCCCTGGCCTGTCTCTGGATTCGTTGCCGGACTGAGCTTGACTTGTGAGCCGTCCCCATGGGGCCAGGAGCTGCTCTCCGGTCCCACACACGCTTCTCACCAGAAGACCCCATTCCAGTCCTCGGCCAAGTGTAGGCCCCCCTCTCTGAAGAAAGCATCCGCAGGACCCTGTGGTTATTTCAAGGAAGAAACAGCAGCGGAGTGTCTGCCCCAGACTCATTTCCCTTGAACCTAGGCTGAGGTTTTTTGTATCTCATGGAAACAATAGAATGGAATGTTCTAGTAGGTAACAGAGTGTGTTGTGGACAGCCTTCCTTGGTTCCCAGAAAAGCAGCCTCAGCCCTCAAGGGTTCCCAGCAAGGGGCTTGTTCCGGAGCGAGGTCCCCCGGGGCTGGGCATTGTTCTTTCTGACCAGTGTTAAAACAAAACCGACCTACAGAGCCTCCCTCTTGAGAGAAGCTGGAGAATCAGGCAGGCAGGGCAGGAGAAGGGCCGGCACTGACGTCTGCCTCCACCTCTGGCATCCTGTCCATGGGGCCTGAGGGGCACCCGGGCCACAAGGAGGGAGTCCCGTGAGGACAGACGGTGGAAGGGAGTGGGAGTGGGCTGAGCTGCGGGGGGCCCCAAAGGCAAGCCTGGAAAGACCAGAGTGACTTTTCCTCTGCAAGTTCGGTCTGTGGCTTGGTGGCCCTGGGAAAGCCAACAGGTGCCGTCCGCCCGGGAAGGAAACTGTGCCAGAGAGCCCTCCCCACCGGCCCCGCCCTGGTGGCCCTTCCTGGGCGGCCTCACTGACCTTCTTTCCCAGTTGGGGTCCCTCGAATGTAGTGCGTTCTAGAAGGACAGTGGGTTGGGTTTAAGGAAAAAGCCTCGTGGGACCCTCACCCAGGCCCATCGGACCCGCCTGCCCCGCGGCCGGGGGATGGTAGTGTCCCCGCTCATCCGGCACGCAGGCCGCATTCTGTCCCAACTGTGCGTTCATAACTCAGGAGCAGGGGAAGTTTTCTTCCCTGTGAGTTCCTTCTCCTTCTGGATGGCCTCATCTCCCCGGAGAAGCCACTGGACTGCGGTCCGCCCCCCGGGGCCGGGAAAGTGGCCGGGCGTGTTCTCGTGGGAACACCAGGAGAGCGGGCCCTGGGAGGTGAGCCTGGGGTGGACGCAGGGCGGGTAGCCGCAGACCCCCACCATCCCGGGGGCTACCACCCTCGAGTCAGCTGCCTTCTGTTCCCCGAGTCAACATGGGCCAATGATCTGGACATGAGGCTTAGCCACAATGGACTGTTTCTATCCCGGTGCCCCACCTGCTTCCCTGGGGTGGGGGGCATGGGCAGGGCCCCCGTGGAAGTAGTGACTGCGCCAAGCCATTTCCTGACCTTGCTGCCCCATTGGAGCCCTGGGTCTCCCGTGACGAGCACCAGCAGGTGGTTTTCCTTCTTCCTGAGAGCCTGGCCGGTGTGGCATGGGTCTGCAGGAGCCGTGGGCCCCCGCTCAGGGTGCCATTAATAGGTGCTGGTGGTTACCGGGCCTCCTCTGTGCCAAGCTTTATGCTGCGTGTGTTCATTGCTTCTCCCATGTCACCGTCACAACGCCCCCTTCTTGTGCTCCTCAGACCCCTGTTCGCCCACAGGCTGTGTGTCTGCCGACCCCCCTGGTCTGCACATGGTGACTGAGCTCCTTCCAGGGCCCTGCATTCTGCACAGGGTCATTGAGCACCTTCTGGGGCCTGAGCGAGGCTTACAAGGACAGGAGCCTGCCGGGTCTCCAGCAGGAGGTAGAAAGGGGCCCCTGGCCCCGGGGGGCCTGGCTCTAGCACTTGTTCCCCAGGTTCCTCAGCCCAAACAAGGACCTTGGACTTGGAAAGGCACCTACCCACTTGGTCACAGGCAGCCTCGGATGGGCCCCGATATGCAACCCATCCGTGTGTGTCCATGAGCAGGCTGGGGAAAGCGGCGGGTATTTCCGGGTAAGCCTGGAGGTGGTGAGGCATGGTGGGTGGTCCCTGATGGCCCCTCGGGCTCTGCTGCTCCTGCAGGTTAAGGAGATCCTGACAGCTCTGGGCTTGCTGTCTTGTGCCAACACGCGGACTGGAAGCCTCTCGGGCGGCCAGCGGAAGCGCCTGGCTATCGCACTGGAGCTGGTGAACAACCCTCCCGTCATGTTCTTTGATGAGCCCACCAGGTAATCCAAAGCAGTGGAGGAAAGAGCCTAGAGTCACCTCTAAGCGGGGGGGAGGGCATGTGCTCTGCCTGCCCATCTTCTTCTCCTGTCCCAGGGTCCCAGAACAGAGGCCTGACTTCTTCTCCCTCTCCCTGTCTGATTCCAGAAGACATGATGGGATCAGGCTTGCAGGACGGGTCTCCCCACTGTGCTGTGGGGTATGGCTTGGTGGGGTGGTCCCACAGGCATCTCACGGTGCCCCTTGCCTTGCAGTGGCCTGGACAGTGCCTCCTGCTTCCAGGTGGTCTCCCTGATGAAAGGGCTGGCCCAAGGAGGGAGGTCCATCATCTGCACCATCCACCAGCCCAGCGCCAAACTCTTTGAACTCTTCGACCAGGTACGTGCCGTGATACCAGGTCCCAGGGACTCACAGCTTACTGTCAGTTCCTGGGGGTGTTTTCATTTTCGAGTGGCCTTAAGTGGTATATTTCATAAAACGATGGAGTCATAAGCAGCTAAGGTAGTAGGGCAGGAGAGGGTAGAAAGAGCTGACCAGTGTTTTCCCCTGGGGCTGATATCCGGCCAAGGGGTCTGACCTTGCTAAAGCTTCATTTTCTATCCCCACCCCTGTAACAATGGGGGAACACCTATTTTACACAATCAAGTGGGAGGTTATCATATGTGTACAACATCATCTCTTTTATAAATCATAGGTTTTGACATTGTAAGCAAAAAAAAAAAAAAGAAAAGAAAGAAAGAAAATAAAAAGAAAAAAGAAAGGCCCAGGGATGAAATGTGTACAGCTTCAAAATCTTTCCTAGCAGGTGGTTGGTGTGAGGGGGAAGAAAAACAATATAAAAAAGCAATGTTTGTGCATATGATATCTTCCCTGACTTAAAGTTCCCTTTGAACTTTAACATTTTGGGAAGATAATGTAAAACTCTCCTGAAAGAGAGAGAAATGGACTGATGGATGGGTGGATGGATGGATAAATAGGTTGAATGGGTGGTAGATGGGTGTGTAGATGGGTAGGTGGGTGGGTGGATGGATGGAAAGATGGATGGATGGAAGGTTGAATGGGAGTTGTTGAATGGAAGGATGGATGAATGGATAGATAGATGGAAGGTTGAATGGGTGGTGGATGGGTGGGTGGATTAGTAGGTGGGGGGTGGGTAGATGGATGGATAAATGGGAGGGTGGGTGGATGGGTGGGGAGGAAGTGGATGGATGTGTAGATGGATGGGTAGGTGGGTGGATAGAAGGGTGGATGGGTGATGGATGGAGGGGTGGACAACTGGCAGCTCCTGTAGCTTTACAAAGAAGGACAAGGTTGATGTTCTCCTTCTCCTTACTTTTTTCTAGCTTTATGTCCTCAGTCAAGGACAATGTGTGTACCGGGGAAAAGTCTCTAATCTTGTACCATACTTGAGGGATTTAGGTCTGAACTGCCCAACCTATCACAACCCAGCTGATTTTGGTAAGTAGAACCTTGACAAAGGGGCTCTTTTCCACTCTTGGTGAGTTTCTGCTTTTACCCGACACCCCCAAATCTGGAATTCCTTGAATATTGCACATGTGGCTCCAGTGGTGGAGCTTTTAAAAGCAGTAAGAGATTTTCCCTCCTTCAGAGAAGGTATCTGGGACTTAGAATAAGGACGCTGTTGTTTGGAGCTGTTTACCTAATGCTTTGCTGTGTTAGGTTTCTGATTTAAAGGAAGGTATTTCTGAAAATAAATAACCTTTAAGAATAAAAAAATGACCCTTTCACATTGATAACTGAGTCATTAAAATGCGGATTTAAGTTTCCACCAAACGTAACAAAAAAGGTGATGCTCAGAGTCTGGAGACCAAGTTGATGGTCTGAGCTCCTCCTCTTGGATTGGTGGTCTCGGGGTTGGCAGCCGAGCACACTGTGTCTGGGGCCCTGAGATGTAGGAGCCCACCCCAGGGCTCGTTTTGTCCTGGTGCGGTCCCCAGGCCCCTCCCCTGGCCATACCCTCCAGGATGTTGATGCTGCTGCCGCTGGCTGTCCCTTTTCCCCACCCACCGGGGCTCTGGACCCAGCACCCCTTCTCCACACCATGCCCCATATATCCGTCAGCAAGCCGCACAACCTCTCCAGGCTATGTCTCCAAAACCAAGTCTCCTCCACCCGGCTCTGCAAGCTAAGGAGCCTGGCAACCCTCCTGCCTTCTCTTTCTCTCAAGCTTCATATTCACTAGGCCGCCAAGTTCTTGAGAACCCCCCCCCACACACTTAGTCCCGTCCCTCCACCTCGGCCTCTTGCTGGGGTCCAGTCTCTGCCAGCACATCCTGCCTGCCTGTGGTTCCTGCAAGGACGACCCACAAGCTGGGTGGTCTAAATCGGCAGGAATTCATCCTCTCGCAGTCCTGGGGCTGGAAGTCAAGGTGTGGGCTGTGCTGTGCTGCCTCGGAGGGCTCTAGGGGAGGGTCCTTCCTGCTCTTCCAGTTCCTGGGGGCTCCAGTGTTCCTGGGCTGGTGGCTGGGCCACCCCGGTCTCTGCCCGTGTCCTCACATGGCTTTTTTCTCTCTGTCTCTGGATGTCCTCTCCTCCTCTGGGAAGGACGCCACTCACAGGACTCAGGGCCCACCCTAAATCCCGGACAGTTTCATCTCAAGATCCATAATAAATTAAACCTGCAAAGAGTGTTTTCCAAATAAAGCCACATTCTGAGGTTCTAGGTAGATGTGAATGGGGGGAGGGGGTCAGCCTTTCTCCTCCATGTTTTTCCCCCAAACACTTGGCCACACACTGCTGGATTCCATATCTCTACAACATCATCCCCCAAATTGTGTTCCATGAGACACAGTTCCCAGGCCAGGCTCCATCTTCTGGGAAGTGGGTCATGATGGGGGGGGGGGCACAGAGTGGACAGGAAGGGGCCGAGGGGGAGGGGACCTCATCTAAAGAGAGGCTTTGGCATCTCGCGAAGGCAGTGGGTAGAGCCAATGATTGTCACACACTCGTTCCCCAGAGAGAGAAGGCAGGTGGGAACAGGGGCCACAGAGCAGGGGTGGAGTGGGGAGGTCCAGGGCCTGCAAAGAGGAGAGGACCTAGGACGTAGGAAACCGGGCACATGGGACTGTGGGAAGGTCTCAGGAAGGGAGCTGCTGCAGTTCCCTCTGTGTCACCAGAGAGAGGGCAGGAGGGGAGGGGAGAGTGGCCATTCAGAGCACGGTAGAGCAGGGTGGGCATGAGTGAGCAGGTGGGCTGGCCATGCTGGGCGTGTGTGACGTCACTGACGATGACGTTCTCCTGTGGCAACACGTCCTGGTTTATGACAGAATCGAGGAGGGCTTGCCTGCCCCAGGTCAGGCTCAGGAGAGCAGGTAGCTGCTATGGCCAGAGGGCAGGGCCAAAATACTGAGGCCGGGGACTTTGGGCTTCAGCAAGAATGTCAGCGAGGGGAGGGGCCGTGGGAAGGAGGCATGGGAGACCGCAGGCTGGGGGAGGGAAGGAGAGGCAGTCGTGTGGGGTGTGGAGCCAGGAGCCACAGAGAGGCCGTGGGATCCAGAGACAGGGTCAGCACAGGACACACTCCCTGGGGATCAGGAGGTGGGGCTGAGGGTCCCAAGCTGGCTGGTGGCTCTGGGGCGCTCCCCATGGTCCTGAAACACTGTCGCTGCGGCCGTCACTCCCCGCTGAGCCCATAGGGACACGCAAGCCCCCTCCTGCTTATCCCTTGGCGCCAATCCTGGGGCTTGGATGCCGAGGCAGGGGTTCAGTCACATCAGTGGGTGAATAAGTTCACAGACGCACGAGCTCCTTCCCTCTGACTCCCTGGCATCACCATCTGAATTCGCATTTCTAGGGTCCTGATGTCATCCCTGGCCTTGCTGGGGGTTTTAGAGCTGACGAAATGTGGGCTGAGGAATGGTCTCATCCTATCACACAGCACCCCTGTAATCCGTTAAAAGGACTCCTGCCGACGCTCCTGGCCATGTTGTTGCAAAATGACCAAGGCCTGGGTTCACGTTAGCAACAGGGGGGCTCCTCCCCGGGACAGGGGGAGTCGCAGGGGGGCCGCTGGGGCTGACCCGTGTGTGTCTCCCGCAGTCATGGAGGTCGCGTCCGGCGAGTACGGTGATCAGAACGGCCGCCTGGTGAGAGCCGTCCGGGAGGGCATGTGTGACTCTGACCACAGGAGAGAGCCTGGGGGGGATGCCGAGGTGAACCCTTTTCTTTGGCACCGGCCCTCTGAAGAGGTAAAGCAGGCAAAACGATTGAAGGGGTCTAGAAAGGTAATGCAAAGCCCCGGCCCCCGCGGGACGGCTGTGCCTTGCACCCTGCCGCCTGGGGGCTCTCGCTCTGCCGCGGGGGGCTGCGTGCGGGGCTGGCAGCTCACGGCCCCCCTCCCCGTGTGCGCCCGCAGGACTCTGCCTCCATGGAGGGCTGCCACAGCTTCTCGGCCAGCTGCCTCACGCAGTTCTGCATCCTCTTCAAACGGACTTTCCTCAGTATCATGAGGGATTCGGTGAGGCTGTGGGCCAGCGCTCTCTCGGGGCTGAGGGAGGTGCAGGGTGGTTTCCCGCTGTGGTCATCCTGGCTGAGCTCTCGGGCTGTTTTCCCTGCCTTTGCACCGGTCGGCTTTCCATCCACGGTGCTGCTGTGGCAAGCACCCCCCGGTGGCTCTGACAGTGAATTCAGGTCACGCTGATGTCCTGTGTTGGCTGCAGCCGCTGGTGGCCCAGCCCTCCATGTTCATCCTGGGACCCAGAACGGAGACACGGCTCCTCTTCTGCAACATGGCAAAGCGCAGCCTGTCAGAGTTCCCACTGGGGCGGCAAACCCTCTCGTGCTCACTTGCCTCTGGCCAAGCCCAAGTGGGAGTGTCCTCCTGTCTCCAGGAGGCCCTGTGGGCACAGGGCACAGGCAGGGGGGAGGGGGGTGAGTGACCAGGAGCCGTGATCCCGTCCACCCATCTTAGTGGACAACCTGGCAGGCTCCCTGCCGGGGAGGGCTGAGGGCCCAGGGGGGCCTTTGGGAACTGCCTTGAACACTGGGGGGCTTGTAGCTGCCCAGGCCAGAGCACTCCACGGAGGGGCCTCAGATGTGTCCATTCTCTGCCCCCCAGCACTGTTTCACCTGTCCCCTTCTCTGAAGGCAGAGCACCCTTCCTGCCTTTTGTGAAGGGGATTTAACAGAGAATAGCAATTGCTTCTGGTGTGTGTGTGTGTGTGTGTGTGTGTGAGTGTGAGTTGGTTTAGGGTCGGGGCTTGTTTTTCTAGAGGAGAAATCAGGTGCCAATGCCTTCCTCAGTCTTTGCCCGACCCCCACACACTCAGCGAGAACCGTGTCTGCCCCCAGGTCCTGACGCACCTGCGGATTACGTCTCACATTGGAATCGGCCTCCTCATCGGCCTGCTGTACCTGGGGATTGGGAATGAAGCCAAGAAGGTCCTGAGTAACTCCGGCTTCCTCTTCTTCTCCATGCTGTTCCTCATGTTCGCAGCCCTCATGCCCACCGTTCTCACGTGTGAGTGCCTGACCCTACGCCCACCCACCACCGGGGGACCCCGGTCAAGTCTCGGCCCATAGTTGAGTTTTTTGACACAGAATACCTTGGTTTTTCGAAGTATCATTTTCTTTGTTGACAGGGATGATCATATTTTCTCTTAGACAACAAAATACATACCATGCTTAAGCCAAAGGAATTAATCACTAATGGAGAAACTGTAACCATTGTGGAAGGCTGACAAAAGAGAGATTCCCAAAATGTTCTAATCAGCAACCCCTGAAATCTTACTCCGTAACTGTCACCCCATTCGCTCATTAGACAGCCTGCTGCAGCCAAAGTTCGTGAGTGAATAATGCTATTTTAGATGGATTTCCACGCAGTTCCAGATTATTTGCCGAGCACGCTGCCCTTGCTCAATCGGGCTGACAGTAAACTCCAGCATAAAATTTGCCCCAGTGTCACCTCCCTAAATGGCCCTGAATGCTCAGGACCAGCTTGGGGGTTCTTGCCCCTGGAAGGAATCACACTGCTTCGTGGTTGGCTTAGCAGGAAATACTTGTGCCAATCACTACAGTAATGCTCGGTGTGCGAGCAGATGTTCTCCGCCCTTCGATTGTCCCCCTGGTGACCCCTTGGGTTATAGACACGGTCACGGTTGGAGGTTTTCCCAGGCCGGTGCATGGGTCCGCAGGTCTGAGCCCCGCCTCCGAGGGCCGCGCCGGCCGATGCGCCTCGCCCTCTCCAGCTCCGCACACGCGCGCCTGCGCAGAGTCCCGGCTCGCGGGCTGCGTGGGCCTGACCCCTTTGCCCTCTGTCTGTCTCCTAGTTCCTCTGGAGATGGGAGTATTTCTTCGGGAACACCTGAACTACTGGTACAGCCTGAAGGCCTACTACCTAGCCAAGACCATGGCCGACGTGCCTTTCCAGGTGTGGTCGCGGAGGGCGCGCCCCCCGCACTCCCTGCGGAGGGGGACGCCGTGTCCGCGGGGCTGACCGGCCGTGTGTTGCAGATCATGTTCCCCGTGGCCTACTGCAGCATCGTGTACTGGATGACCTCGCAGCCGTCCGACGCCGTGAGGTTCGTGCTGTTCGCCGCGCTGGGCACCATGACGTCGCTGGTGGCGCAGTCTCTGGGTCTGCTCATCGGGGCCGCCTCCACGTCCCTGCAGGTACCAGCGGGGGCGGGGCGGGGGGCGGGCCAGTGCCGCTGGGGCCCCTGCCCCCCCCAACGCTGCCGCCGCATTCTGCCCTGACCTCCTAGACCCGCTTCAGGTCGACGCCCCGGGGAGGAACCGCCCTGCCAAGGCCGGTCAGGGTTGGCGCGCCGACCGCAGCAGGTGCCCGTACGTGGCCTCGGTGCCTGCCCGGCGCTGCTCCCAGTGCTCCCCTCGTCCTAGCTCATTGCGCCTCAGACACCCACGAGCTAGAGTGGTGCCATTCCCATTTCGTAGTGGGGGAGACTGAGGCCCAGAAAGGGAACATGGTCTGGTCAGGGGCGTGCCCCTGGCTCCGAGTCCAAGCTTTCAACACCTATGTTTTGCTGCCTCTGGGGGATCCGATCTGCTGTCCCCTGCCCCCCCCCACCCCGAGGGCAGTCTGTGCCCCTCCCCTGCCCCGGGGCTTCACGTGCCCCCAACCTGCCCAATCCCCCCCTGTGGCGGTTTCAGGATACCCTGGGCAGCTCTGTCCCCCAAAACAAAGCCACAGTCTGGTGAACCGTATGCCCCCCAGGCCTTCCAGTACACGCCCTTCCCGCTGCATGTGGTGGATCCTCCGTTCCCATCTTCGGAGCCCCCTGCCACTCACTGATGGCTTAGCCTCCAGGGGAGTCCTCTCCTCCAGGGACAGGCATAGCAATGTGTGCGTGGGACAGGCATGGAGAGCACTCGGCCACCAGCCGCCCAGAGGGCCTGGGGGATGGTACTCACTGCCCCTTCCTCCCTCGGACATGGCCGCAGCGCCCGGCTCTCTGCTCCCCCAGCTGCTGTGCCACGGCCTCGTCACTGCTCACCTTGGTGTCTGCCCCCTGCGGGAGGCTCTCTCTCTTCACTCACCCCTGTTGGGGCCCTCTGCTCTCTGAGCACGATGTCCCAGACCCTCCCTGCGTGGAGACAGGCTGCAGTCTGCAAGAGAGGGGCTGCTCAGTGCTGTCCTGGCCTTCGGTGACCAGCCTGGAGCCCTGGCCCTTTCCCAGCTGCTGGTGACTCTCCCCATACACATGGGATATGGCCTCCCAGGGACAACTGAGGAAACTGGGTGGGATTCCCACCTGCTGCCCCTGAGCACATCCCCTATATGTCCCCCCAGGTGGCGACCTTTGTGGGACCCGTGACGGCCATCCCTGTCCTCCTCTTCTCGGGGTTCTTTGTCAGCTTCGACACAATCCCAGCTTACCTGCAGTGGATGTCCTACATCTCCTACGTCAGGTAGCGTGTGTGGGGTCTCGGATCACTCGGGAGCTCCATGTGGACAGAGGGAAGGGACAAAAGCCACTTCCTAGCCCCCAGCTAAAGGCCAGCATCATGCTTGCCCCATGAATTCAAGACTGTTGGTGCCTTTCATTTTCTCCTAAGTCTGGTATGTCCGCACCCTCTCAAACACACACACACACACACACACACACGTACACACACAAGAATCAAATAAATACTAGCGGTTTGTGCCTTGAAGAAGCCGTGGTGGACCCCGTGTTCTGCCCATTTCGGAGAGCTGCTGTGGGGGGCGTGTTTCCATCTCATGACCCTCGTCCCTCTCTGGAATGAACAGCACTCAAACAAGGTTCTGACTGTGTAAATCCCGTGGAAACCAGGTCCTGTTTTAAACATCCTAATGTCTTTGAACAAGAGCGTCCTGGCCCCTGGGCGCCTCGGTGCTCGGACCTGGTCCTCTCTGCTCCGGGTCCTGGCATGTCGGCCTCACCGGGTTGCGCCCATCTCCAGAGTGCTTCTGCCCCACTCCAGCGATCCCACATGACACACAAGACCCAAAGTTGGGAACTAGCTCTCTTTCTCTAGAATGTCAGTTCAGACCCAGATGTTCAGGAAAACAAAATCAAAACAAAGTGCCCGTACAGAGTTTCAGCAATCTGTGTGTGTTCCAACGCCAAGACATCAGGAACCCGTGTCTTTCTTCTCAAAATGGGTGTTTTTGTTTGGACACTGTAGGGCTGGACTGGAATGAGAGATGGCACGGGAGGGTCTGACTGAAATGCTCTCTAGTCCTTCGAAGGCTATCAGATCCTTTATTATATCGAACTGTGAAAAACTTTGTTGTATCGGGTGATCAAAGAGCCTTCCAGTCCGTTTCCTCCACTGAACAAATAGGTCCTACCCATTCCGTTTGGTTTTGTGGGTTTAGGCTCTCGAGGAGACAAAAATCGGGCAAACCTCATCCGACCCGCGGGATGTGTCTGTCTTGGGCGGCTGCTGCGAGGCTGGGAAGCAGTTGCCCGAAGACGGGTCTCGGGGACGGAGCGTGGCCGCGCTGTGGGTCACGGACGGCGTGGGGGGTGCCGTTTCCCTCTGCAGATGGAGGCAGGCGCGAGGGCGCAGGGTCCCCTGGCCGTGGGGAGGGCCTTGCTGATGGCCAGCACCTTCCTCTACAGGTACGGATTCGAGGGGGTCATCCTGTCCATCTACGGGCTGGACCGAGAGGACCTGCACTGCGGCATCGATGAGACATGTCACTTCCAGAAGTCGGAGGCCATCCTGAGGGAGCTGGACGTAGAGGACGCCAAGCTCTACCTGGACTTCATCGTTCTGGGCATTTTCTTCATCTCCCTACGCCTCATCGCCTATTTCGTCCTGAGATACAAAATCCGGGCGGAGAGGTAAAAACACCCGAGCACCAGGAGACACGGACGTAGACATCGCCGCCCAGGGCCCCTTGCGGAACCGCGGGGACCGCTGCCGCCACGCAGCCCCTGGCGGTGCATTCCGTCTACAGGCGTTGTGCTGCCTGTGTCGGCGCCGCGCCTCTCTCCATCCCCCTTTCCAGCTTCACCTGGGAAGAAGATGTAGAAGGGTGTCGCGTCCTCGCGCAGAATTCCACCCCGCGGGGGCCAGGCACGCAGAAACCGGCAGCAGGGCAGCAGCCGGGAGGCCGGGGAGGAAGGGCCTGCGCCAGGGGCAGCCCGGTCTCGTGACGGTCGCTGTCGTCCTACGGTTTTGCCACCACCTCCTCCGGGGAGACGTCAATTTCCAAGCCAAAAGCCAATAACTCCCATTCATTTTAAGAAACTGTATCTTTTTAGTACTTGTTAAAGGAAATTATTCAGGGTAAATAACACACTTTGCTTAGAGACACGGGGGGGGTGGGGGGCTTAACTAAGGCGCAGAGCTGGTCTCATTTTCAGGCAGAACTTGGGAAAGATGCGGGTGCGGTCCCCGGCAGGAAGAAGGCTCTGGACTTCCAAAAAGTCAAACAGAAAGCTGGAGGGTGACATTGGCCAACCTTCCCAAAGTCTTTTCTTCCCCCTCACCCCGCCCCGTGCTGCTTATTTTAAGCAAAAATACATTGTTTATTTCTTCCTAACTTTCTCAACACCTTAATTTCGCCTAAACGTGTCTAGAAGATGAGCCTTGTTGATTTCTTGCACAGATGTCCCTCTCCTCTCGTGTGACGTCGACTACCTCCGCAGGAGCTGGGAGAGCTGGGCAGGTGGCAAAGCCAGGGGGGCCAGGGAGGGCCTCGGGGCGCCACAGGAAGGGAGCCACCAGCGGCGGGGGGCGGCGCCCAGACCTCATGGCCTCCAGGGCCTTACAAGCAACCGGCACAGTCTGCGTAGCCCCAGCTCCTGTGGCTTGTTCAGACGGTGCATAGGGCTGTGCTCGCGGCCACCTCCCGAGCCCAGTGGCTGTGACATCCCCGCCTTCTCGGTGCTGAGCCCCTGCTGATGGCACGGACCAGAAGCTCCCGCTTCCCAGGGGTGGGTCACAGAACAAAATCCCTGTGGGGCAGGAGTGGCGGCCGCACCTATGGGGTGACCTGCCTCTAGCTTGTGTCCTGATGCCATGTGCCTGCCAGCTGTCAGAGGCCGTGCGACACAGCAGGTCAGAGGAGGCCGAGGAGGGAAATGGAGTTGCCCCCCCCTTGGACTCTCCCTGCCCGGGGGTGGGGGTCTCCCAGGGACAGACTGTTTCCGCGGGTGGGCTCGCGCCTTCTCTGAGCCGATCTCCTCCACCGGGAACAGCAGCACCGCTGTATCCCTTAAAGGGGTCTTTGACTCCCCAGTTCTGCTCCCAAAACTTCTGTTTCCCACTGTAAAGAGAATGGAAATGGTCTCATTTTACTCACATACAGATTTGACGTGCAAATGCTTAGCGATCCCTTTTTAACCCTTCCGTCCTTTGTACTAAGTGCACTGAGCGTATTAAGCTGTGACTTTGAGTTTCACTCTTACGTACAAAAGTAGCATTGCCTTCCTGATTAGGGCATTTACCCAGGATCTAACTTAGGCTTTACAAAGAGTCCTCACTTAGTTTCGAGACAGATTTGCCTGCCAGACGTCACAGGGAGGAAGACCTACGTAGGAGCAGGCTGGTGAAATGGGGGTGGGGATGGCTGTGATCACACCCGGCCGCACAGCACGTGTGGTCAGGAGTCGAGACCCCTTTCCTCCTGCGGTCCGGCAAGGACGGGCCAGCCAGGAGCCGCTCTGAGGGGCCGAGCCCGCCCCCACAAGCAGCTCACACCCCTGTTCCCTGAGCCCACCCTGCTTGGGAAGGAAACAGTGAGATCCCTCGAGATTGAAAATCTGGTTTCCAAGTCTACCTGCGCCCTCGGAAGGAATCCCCAAAAACCCAGTCTCCCTGGGAGTTCATGCGCCCACATTTCAATCTTCCACTGTTAATAAATTACCTCCATCCCTTTAATAGATGAGGAACCGAGTGAGGGGCCGATCTTGGGGGACGTGAGGGCTGGGGCCGATCTTGGGGGACGTGAGGGCTGTCGGCAGCTTCTGGGGAGACGCAGACTCAAAGTAATAGGGTGATTTTTGGAGGGAGGGAGCAGCCAGGCCTGAGGCTCTGCTTAGGAAGCTCGCTAGGGTCACTGCCCTTCCCTCTTTATGGGCGGCGCCCCTGCTGGCAGGGATGCAAAGGGTGTGGTTTGCTGCTTCCCGCCCTCAGATGACCAAAGATAGTGTCCAAACAACTTACTGACTTGTTTTTCTAAATCATTGTGGCTAAGAGGTAGGTGACCGTGTCTTTCATACATCGGGACTGAAGCAGGCCAGCTTGCCAGAGTTCGTTTCCAAACGGAATTTATGAATGTACTGCCCCTACCCTGCATCTTGGATCGTGATTCTTCATTTAGAAGGAAGAACCAAATCTTGCCCAAAAGATGTGCAGCCTCTCCTGTGTTTGTGAGGAGAGGCGAAATTAGACGTCCAAAAACTGTTGCTTTTAAGTGATGTTTGTCAGGAGAGAAGGGGGAGAAGCTCGGATACTGCCCACTGCCGCTGCTCCTTCTCACTGCTCCTGCACCTGGTCCTGCACCTGGTCCTGCACCTGCCCCTGCCCCTGCTCCTATTCCTGCACCTGCTCCTGCACCTGCTCCTGCTCCTGCTCCAGCTGCAGGCCTGGGCTCTGGCGCCAGCCCCACCTTGGGAGCCTTCCACCTGCGCCCATATTCAGAGCAACTTTGTGCCTCCCTTGCTCCTGCCCTCGCTGAGTGTCAGCCAGAGAGATCAGTCCTTGAGAAGCCCTGCGTGAGTGCTGCGGGGGGAAACCCATGCAAACATTCACAGAAAAGATGCTGGAGTCTGTCGCAGTCACCGTGGGTGAAATGGAACCCACGTTTTCAGATAGCAGCCCGTCCTAGAGACCCACAGAAATGCTGTGTTCCCACCCTGAGAAGGGCACTACCAGGAGCTCAAGGGCAGGTGGAGTCACCTTGGGTTTTGGGCTGAGAGAAGAAAAGCCTGAGCCACGGTGTCCTGAGCCCCTTTCCCTGCCTGGGGCTCCCAGGCCCTGCACTGGGGGCCGCGCCGGTCCTCTGCCCATCCCCTAACTCAGCAAGCATGGCCTTTGGCAGTCCTGATGAGCTTGGGACTGTCCCAGGCACTGGGGCTCAGGGGGAGGGAACACAGGTGTGGCCTGGCCACAGTGGCCAGTGTAGCAGGTGGGGGGATGCGTCCCTTCTGAGCTGCAGAGCATGGGACTGCGGGAGAACGGGCGAGGCCCCAGGCCCCAGGTCTCACGCCAGGGAAGAGCGCAGTCGACATTCGAGCCACGGTCTGACCCCAGGACCTTCTGTTTTGTTTTGCCATATTGCCTCCTATTTGTAATGCGCAAATACACATGAAAATTCTTGGTAAAGCGTGAGGCGCAAAGCTATTTTAGTGGCGACTCGTGGACTTGCTGTCGCCACACGGAAAGCTGCGATGGGAGGGTGGCCCACGCCCCCCGCCTGCCCCCTGCCGGCCTCAAGGCTGCGCTGACTCCTGCCTCGTGGAGAGCAGCCGTCCTCTGCCCTTGCCTGGTCCCGGCTTCTCAACACAGCATACGTGAGGACTAGGTCGGCCTAGAGAGGGCTGGTGTGTGTGCGCGTGCGTGCGTGCGTGTGTGTGTACACACACGCGCACACGTGCAGGCCTGATCCAGGTTTGGGCTCCCATAGTATTGTTCTGTGGTCTTTGCTTTGTCTCTAAACGCTTCATCATCCTTTACTCCCAGAAGGAAAGACAAAATCCCTCCCTGCCTGCCTGTGGCGCGCATGGTGACGAGCCTGGTCAACACCCACCGAGGCTTTCGTCCAACGCTGGGGAAAGTAGCATGTGACAAAGGGCGGAACCAAACCCCCAAGCCGGGGAGGTGCACAGTGTGAGACTATAAGGTTAGACACTTCAACAAAATAAAGACCGCTAATAAATATTTTATATAAAACTTTTTTACTTGTGTTCAGTGTTAAATGCTTCAAGGTCAAAATGATTTGCTTAACACTTACTGGGCAAAATGGGCCTTTAGTTTGCATTTTGAATATATTTGTTGTACGTCTAGTGAGAGTTCCGCGTTATAACTTAGTGTCCTGGTCTAGGACCCCCCCAATCACCTTTCTTTCTGGGACACCTTCATGTGCTACGAGGGACTATCTTCAAGTTTTGTGCTTTCCCTCTCCCCACCTGCTTCCGCCTGCCTTGTTAATGTTGGTCATAACCTTGGAAATTGCCAAGACCCCCACATGCTGAGGCCAGAACCTTCCCTTCCTGTCCCTTCTGCCTTAGAGGGGGCTCGGGGGACATGGGCACTGGCAGTGACTCCTCAGAGGGATGGGACATCCCTCAATCATTGTTCTCATGCTCCTGGAAACCCTCTTCTGCGGCCTGGTCTCTGCAGAGACGGCTGTGATGGGGAAAACATGTCCTCCTGAGGCTGGGCTCCCAGAGTGGACACGAGCAGGACCTCAAAGGATCCAGGTGTTATGAGTTGCTTCAGCTCCGTGGACCCAGGACTTCCAGGGACAGTGGTGCTAGGGGCATGGCCTTCAAACTTGTCTGCAAAACTGGAGGGCATCCCACGTGCAGAACCCACTCGTAATGGCGCCGTGTGCCCACCGGCTCCCTCTGCTTCTCCTTCCACACCTGCCCCTGCAGACCGGCCAGCTGGCCCGTGACCCAGCTGCCATTCACGCCAGGGTTCTTCTGGGTCACTGTCCTTGACCTCTCACGTCAGGGAGATTCCTCTGGGGTGATCGGCCTCTGCAGAGCCCGTACCCAGAGCCTCCTGGGAGCCAGCGGCAGCCAGAGGCGGGGAGGAAACCCCAGTGCACGTTAGCGAGCCCAGCTCAGCCTCTTGCTAACACCCAAGCCTCCGGGGCAGGAAGGCGGGGTGAAGGTGACCCTCAAACCCTCTGCTGAGGTAGCTGGGTTTCCCCCAGAACTACTGCACCTTCTTCCCATTCCTTTTTCTCATCTTTGTACGAACAGAAGGGTTTAGCCTTAGCCCAATTTTGTATGTTACCTCTGAACATGCCAACTTGGAATCATTCCTCCAACAGACGTTTCTGTGCCCTCGTCACGAGCGCACAGAGGCCCACTGAGGAAGACTGCTCCGCGTTTTTATAGAGCTGGTCTGTATCCATTGTGCTCAGAGCCCCTAATGCCTCCCTGGTCCCCAAAATAGTCCCCGGGTGTCAAAAAGGAGAAAACGGTGGTGCAGACTAGGTAGGACAGAACGAAAGATTGCCCTGGGTGGGGGCACAGCGTAGGGGCTTTCCAGGGCATAAAGACCACTGTGGAGCTGAAGAGGAGGGAGCAGGAGCATAAGAGTGCCGTTGTTTGATCACAAGCCCGGGGTTGGGGGGGAGCTTGATGACTGTGTCTGGGCTCCCATTTCTGAGGCTGCAGGGAAGGGGAGGCAGAGCCCGCCTGAGGACCCTTCCACAGCTGGAGGGCTGGGCTTACCCGGATCTGCCCCTCCTTCCCGGGGACACCCCAAGACCCCACGACCACCAGGCCGAGGACACAGCCACAGGCACATGAGCGTTTCTCCCTGGGCTCGTGGTTTCAGAGCTGGTCTTCCAGCTCCCATGCAGGAATACCAAATTTGGGGAACAGCACGTGCTCCAAGCCACATCAATAAGAAGGAGCAAAACCCAAAATTATTACATTCAGCTCAGATTTTCCCAGCAGAACAGCTCCTCTCTCTCCATCTGGGAGCGTCTGCGTGAATGGAAGAGGGAATCCCGCTGATCGCCTTTGAGAGCCTTTGGCCTACACCTTCCATGTGCATGTGAACGTGGCCCTGGTTTTGTGCACAGTTAAATGGTTTTCCCTTCCATTCACCGTAAGCCTCCTGCCGTGAGCTCTGCACGCGGGAGCCGCTCCCACGTGCTGCAGGGCAGGGCGAGCGGGGTGAGATTCGGAGGCCCAGCGTGTGGGCGTCGCAACCCTGGGCCTGGTGCTCAAGGCCCCCAGACCAGTCTCCCAGGAAGGAGGCCGTAGAAGGTCCTTGCTACCTACCCCCCACACAGGTGCACTGTTTTCCTCCCGTCTTCCCTGCCCAGAATGCTGGCCCTAGCCCAGTCATGAGATAGTATGGCAGCTTCCAGAAAGAGTGCTTGCCCATTTCTACAGCACAGGTTACCCAGAGGACCTCCCCTCCCGGGGGGCCTTGAAGGTGTCCTCTCCTGCTGGACAAATCCGTTAGGCCTAAGGGAGAGTTGAGTCGTGGGGAACGCGGGGTCAAGGTCGAGAGCCCTATAGTCGCAGGTTCCTGGAGATCCCAGGCTGCAACCCAAGCTGGGTTTTAGTTTTTCTGGAAGTATTGTGATGGTGATGGTAGCTCTTTTTTTCTAGTTTTACATTTTTTTAAAAAAATAGTTCTGTCATTACGTACCCCAAAGGTCTCTTTCCTGTGATGTCTGGAATACAGGCTGCCTGAGTTTAATCATAAAACGTCCTTAAGTCCTCGGCCAATTAAAAATGATGGCCAGTGTCCTATCATCCAAATAACTAACAAAATGGGCCACCAGAGGAAGGCAGGGGGCTTTCCGTTTTTAGAGCCTCATGATCCCTGCAGAAGCGGTGAGATGTAATCTGTTTAAGAAGTTACTCTCTGTGACCAACCCCTTCCCCCTCATTTGTCCTTTTCTCCCTTTGTAGACAGATGGGTGAGAGAGCTGCCTGGGGGGAACTGTTGCCTTTTACTAGATGAACCGCTACTTTGTGTCATCCCTTGGTTATTCCAAAGCAAGAGTCAATGCAAGTAACATTTTCAACCAACGTGCAGACGGGGAGCCTGCACACCCGTGTATCTGTCTAAGCTGTGACTGCACCATCCCGCTGCTTAGAACCCTGGATGGATGAGTTACAGCGATCTGGCCTTGTTCCTTAGCGAATACTGTCGCTTGCCCTCTGCCGGAGGTTTGCACTGTTGTGGAGAGACGCCACATGCATACACGTATATATTTAAAACTAACGTCTGCTCTCTCTCGGGCGGCTGTTCTCGGCCATCCCGCTCCGCCGGAACAGAGACCCGAGCAGAGCCTAGAATGGGAGCTCTGTAACTGCACCTTACAGGCCGAGATCCCGTTGTACATAATTCTGTAGTGATCTCCTTAGAAGATCTGTATGTGCATTTTTTGCGGAAACTTGAACTTTGTTTTCTGAAATTAGACGCCACTTATGAAAAATGTGACAATAAGCAAATAAAGCATTGTTATTTTCAGACTTCCACTTCTCTCTCCTTCTTGCTTTCCACAACGCCAGCCCTCACACACGCCGGAAGAACTTGGCCTGGGAACCGGGGGAGACTCACTTTTTTTTTTTTTTTTTTAGGATTTTACATATTTATTTATTTGAGAGAGAAGGGGCAGGCAGTGGGAGGGGCGCAGGGAGAGGGAGAGAGATAATCCAAAGCAGACTCTGAGCTGAGTGCAGAGCCTGACCTGGGGCTCGATCCCAGGACCCTGAGATCATGACCTGAGCTGAAACCAAGAGCGGGATGCTTAACCCACTACCCACCCCCCCACCCCAGGCGTCCCGGAAACCTCAGGCTTAATGGAGCAGTTGCTTGGGTCAGCGTTGTAACAGATTTGGATGAAGTTGGGAAGAAAAGAGTGACAGGGGTGCTGTGCCAGCCCCCACTTGTTTGTGGGAGCACAGGGTCAAGTGCATTTTCATGGACTTTCATTTTCATTTGAGCGCCCTCCTGGGGCGGGGCCAGAGAGCCGCAGCGGCCCCATTTCACAGGTGAGGAAGTGAGGCTCTGAGAGATTAGACCACTTGCCCGAGGCACTGGTAGAAGCTGAATTCAGAGGGCGACAGTCTAGGCAGGGCTCTTGGCTCCTTCATCACCCTCCCGCCATGGGAAGAAGACCCTGTAGGACTGAGAGCTAAGGAGGAGAATCCATCTGGTCACAGCTAAGGGGAAACCTATGCCCCATGACCAGAGGAAACTTCATCCAGGTGCTTTGCCAAGGGGCAAGATGATGGGTGAGTATCCCCAGGAGTCAGCTCTGGGGGCTCTTGCTCTGGGAACCCCGTATGGGTCAGCACTGGGGTTCAGGCTGGGCCTGGGTTCAGGTTTCACTCTGGGATCGTCGTCTGGGCGTGACTGTGATTGGGAGGACCAGGTTATCCTCCTAGGTGTGCGCGCAGGGATGCACAGAGAGAGAAGCCACTGTCCCAGGACTTGGCACTTCCTGTCCCTTCTTCCTGCCCAAGCTTCTCTGTCCCCAGACGTTGTGCTCTGCTCCTAAACCACTCGCCACCTTCCCCACTTGGAATCTCCCTTCCTTCCACACTTGTTCCAGATTTATCTTTATTAGAATCTTCAAGTTACTAAAATTCTCCGTGTTCATTTTAACAAGTAATACGGAAGTGAATAATCTTGCCCCCAGCCCATCCCGGGCACGGCCCGTGAGGTTCCCAGAGTCGACAGCAAACAGCCCTTTATTTGCCCTCCCCTGGTCACTCCCAGAGAGACAGACACGGCGTCCCCAGCCCTCCATCCCTCGCTTGCCTTTCCTCGCATGGTGTCGCAGACGGCGCTCCAGACCGGAGTGGACAGCAACAGCTGTGTGGCACACCGTCGTGGGAATGTTCCAGAATCCCTGCAGCCATTTGCCTTCTGATAGACACCGTGGCTGTTTCTACAATAACCACCAGGCTTCAAAACAAATCTGGAAAACATCTTAAACTGACATCCTTACCACTGACGATTTGAATCACAGAAGCCCTTCTGGAAACGCAAGTGGAAGGAAATCCAAAAAGTAAAACGGGCACCTAGAGAAGAAGGCGGGGACCTGCAGCCCCCGTGTGTGTCCCCTCACTCCCATGGTGCCCTCAAGGGAGCTTTTAGGACAGTCCCACGTGGCTGATGCTCTGTCCCTAGCCCTCTGGCTTCCTGGACATGGTGACTCTTGGGGGCTGCAGGTGTGCGGGGGAACGGGAAACCCTCACAAAGCTGCCAGGCCTCGTGATGTTGTCAGGGAAGATTAGCCCAAGAGGGTCCTACCCCACTGACGGGAGCTAATCTTTGCTGATTGCCTTGATCTTGGCAGTCAAATTCGTGTTCCTGTTAACCTCATTCTCCAGAGACAATGACATAAGAAATAGAGGTCAAACCTTATGGCAGGGCACCGTTCTTGAGGATCAGCTGACATCCCCCCAGCTGCTTCCTTCCTCTACCTCATCCTGCTGCGTGAGCCGCTAGCTGCCTGGGTGGCTCCGTGTGCAGTGCTGCCGCACTTGGGAGACGCTAATCGGGCCACAGGGAGGCATGCCCGCAGCCTAGCCTGCTGGCACGGTGACCTCCCTCATCCGGTTGTCATCTTTGACAGCAGGTGGTAGGAGGAGAGGGCATCTCTGCACAACCCGAGACAGAAAGTTCCTGGGGGCAGGTGAGAACTAGGACCAAAGCCAGGGGAGGGCAGGGGTGGGTGTCCAGGGGCTCCCTCTAGCGGGCGCTGGGGCTGCGCACCACCAGCCACGGGGCTGTGGAGGACAGAGCCCTAGGGAGGCAGGTTTGTGGGATGGAGGAGACGCAGGGGGGCACCTGGGCCCCACAAAACCAAGGAGAGAAAGGCTGGAGCATCCAGGCCAACAGAGGCAAAGGCAGCTGCCAGGTGAGAAGTGGCTAATAATTCTCATGCCCCGAGCTGCAGTAGGTAGAGGTGGGTCCAACACCCGGAAGGGGGCAATGACCCCCCCGGAGGCCATGTGGTAGGACCAATGGCTCCGAAGACAGATGAGCCAGCCCAGAATGGGGCCCGTGGTAAAGTCTCAGAGGTCAGCTCCATTCTTGGAGCAGAAAGTCAATAAATCAACAAAGAGAGATACAATCACAGTTGGGTTTATAGACATATAATGGAAGGAGAGAGAGCTCATTTAATAGGAAACGCATCCCGCTAAAGTGTACAATTCACCGCTTTCCGGTGTCCTCACAGAATCCTGCAGCTGCTACCACTCTCTGGTTCCAGAAGATTCTCATCATCCCCAGAAGGAGCCCATCACCAGTCGCTCCCCCGCACCTGCTTCCTCCCAGGCCCCCACAGCCACAAACTGACTTCTTGTCCCCGTGGACGTAGCTGTCCTGGGCCCGTCGTGCAGGTCGTACATGTCACCTTCACTTGGCAGAAAGCACAGGTGAGCAGCACACAACGTACGAGAAGCATCGCACCAGCTCAGAAAGGTGGAGACACCCCGTCCCCCAAAAGGGTTATGGCTCCCCGAAGTGTGCTGGCTCTGAGCTCCCAGGTGTCCCCAAGTCTGCGTCTTGCTGTCACAGCCATTAAACGCCCTCTGATGTACATAGCCGTTGTCCCCAGTTTGCCGATGGGGACATGCAGGGTGTCTAACTCTCTCCAGAACGTGACCACTGAAGACCAGAGGTCCGAGGGGAGAATTTCCAGCCTCTGCCCCCCAGGACCCTGAAGGGCCTCAGAGCAAACACACAGTGAGGGAGAATTTTCTGGGACAGTCGCTGTGCCACAGGCCACCCACCTTCCTCTCTGGAAAGTTTCAGGATTCTTAGACCAGAGCGGTGAATTCCGGTGCCTGGCCAATGTATTCTGGGACGATACAGACCCACGCAGCCCACACAGAAGGAACTACTGCCAAATAAGAATGTTAAAGGCACACTCCTTCTTTTTTTTAAATGTTAGATTTATTTTATTCTTTCTTAAAAATTTTTATTTATTTTTTAAATTTCTTTTCAGTGTCCCAAGATTCATTGTTTATGCACCCAGTGCTCCATGCAACCCGTGCCCTCCTTGATACCCACTCACCCAGCCCCCCACCCCCCGCCCCTCCAAAACCCTCAGTTTTTTCCCCAGAGTCCGCAGTCTCTCATGGTTCACCTCCCCTTCCAATTTCCCTCAACTCCCTTCTCCTCTCCATCTCCCCAAGTCCTCCGTGTTATTTGTTATGCTCCACAAGTAAGTGAAACCATATGATGATTGACTCTCTCTGCTTTACTTATTTCACTCAGCATAATCTCTTCCAGTCCCGTCCATGCTGCTACAAAAGTCGGGTATTCATCCTTTCTGATGGAGGCATCATACTCCATAGTGTATATGCACCACATCTTCCTTATCCATTCATCTTTCCACAGTTTGGTGACCATGGCCATTGCTGCTATGAACATTGGGGTACAGATGGCCCTTCTTTTCACCACATCTGTATCTTTGGGGTAAATACCCAGTCGTGCAATTGCAGGGTCATAGGGAAGCTCTATTTTTAATTTCTTAAGGAAATTCAAAAGGAATTTCTTTTGTTTTCCAAAGCGGCTGCACCAACTTGCATTCCCACCGACAGTGTAAGAGGGTTCCCTAAAGGCACACTCTTACTGCCCAGCTGGACTGAAGAGTGGGGGAGCACACGTACATGCGACAGGAAGTAATAATCAGGTTTGATGGCCACAGTGTGTGTGTAAGGGGGTGGAGAGCCTAGCATTTATGTCCCCTTCCCACCAGCAGCAAGGGAGTCTGGCTTTCCCCCAGGCAAGACAAAGTTCTCCTTCTGCGGGTTCTGGAAGGTTCTCCACATGTGTACCATGTCCAAGTTGTTGAGGAAGGTGTCCAGTCTCAAAATGAGCCCCGGGGCCTGTGGAACCCAATTCATTATGCGACTCACCCAGAGCCTCTGTTGGGCGACCAGCAGGTGGAGGTGTAATGGGCACCCTTTGGGGCCTCTGGGGGTCGCTGAGCGGCCAGGGTGCCCTAGAGGGCCAAGAGCGGCATCATGCTGCCGGCGGCCCCACAGAGGCTTCCAGAACGTACCAGCGCTGACCCTCAGCAAGGCTGTGTTCTTGAGTAAATTTCTCTTCACCTCCTCATTGGTAAAGAGTAAATACGTGACTTCCCACAGCAGTTTGAGTAAAAGGGAAGACGCGTCTCCAGCCCACGCTACAGCGCTTCCTAGCCCCCAACTCTAACCCTGGTTAGCACCGGTTAGCGCTTCCTTGGGGGCTCCATTGACAGCGGCGGTGCCCAGGCAAGAACATTGTTTAAAAATCCCGAGGAAGACCTGCCCGCCGGGAGGCCCCCAGCCAGTCCCGCAGGACTCAGGGAAAGAGCTGGGCTCTAGGGTACTTGAGGCTTGCAAGCAAGTAATTAAAAGTAATTTGCTCAGGCTTAGTTTGTGTATTTCAGTGTTGTGGTTTTTCTTTTTTATTAACATAGAATGTATTATCTGTTTTAGGGGTACAGGTCTGTGAATCATCAGGCTTACACACTTTTCACAGCACTCACCATAGCACATGCCCTCCCCAGTGTCCATCTTAATCCTGAGATTAAGAGTCTCTTGTGGTTTGCCTCCCTCTCTGGTTTCGTTTTTTGTTTCATTTTTCCCTTCTTTCCCCTATGATCCTCTGTCTTGTTTCTCAAATTCCTCATATCAGGGAGATCATAGGATAATTGTCTTTCTCTGATTGACTTATTTCACTCAGTGTCATACCCTCTAGTTTCATCCATGTCATTGCAAATGGCAAGATTTCAGGACTTTTTGATGGCTGCATAGTATTCCCGTGTGTGTGTGTGTGTGTGTGTGTGTGTGTGTGACAACTTCTTTATCCATTCATCTGTGAATGGACATCCAGGCTCTCTCCACAGTCTGGCTCTTGTAGACATTGCTGCTATGATCATTCAGGTGCACGTACCCCTTCGGATCACTACATTTGTGTCTTTAGGGTAGCGCTGTGTTTTTAAACCCAGCAGATCACTGTGGGACCTTTACACGAGGTTGAGACCCAGGAACGAGATAATCTCTCCCCCACGGCCTGCGTCTGTTGAGGCTGGGAACATGAAGCAGAGCAGCGTGGCCCACGTGGGCAGGCTGGTCACCCGACCATGCTCTTCCAGAGGGGCGGCAAGCCCCGGGTGGCACGTGGGAAGAACGGCCCATCGGGGTCACCAACACCACCCCCGGGCCGGCAGCGCCCCCCGCCCCGCCGCAGACAAGGGGCTCCCCTGGGAACCGCGTCCCTCCCCAGGCCCCCCTCCTGCCCCGGGGCGAGGGGAGCCTTCGTGCGGATCTCGAGGAACGAGACACAGCTGCAGGCTTCGGGCCGACACAGGAAATGCGCGGCAAACACGTGATTCGCCCTCACTCAAAAATTCCTTGTGCACAACAGTGACTTGGTGTTTCTCTGTCTCTGAACTTAGAGCCCCCACCCAGGCACTTGCAGGTAAATCCAGTCTGGGGTCTCCTGCCCCATGTGCTGGGGGCTTCCTGGGTTCTAACAAGGGGCAGGGTCCTGCTTGGCCTGCTCTGGGGGCACTTCTCAGTGCATCCAGGCAGCTGGGGTGGGTGGCCCAGACTTCTGCAAGCTCCCTCCAAACATGGGCTTCTCTTGTCCCTCCAGATCCCCCTGGGCTAGTGCACACCTGCGGGGGGTCCCAGACACTTGGGGGCCCCTGCAGGTTCACAGAGCTGCCTCTAGCTCTCTCTGGTGGGACGCAAAGCAGCCGTGTGGCCATGGCTACTTACTGACTTGAGGGCACTGGGGGCCCCGGCTCTCTCCCCCACTCTCCCAGAGTCTCCCCGCTGTTGGTGCCCTGACCATGAGCTGAGCACAACCCCCTCCTCTACTCTGAGAGCTTGGAGCTGGGATGGGGGGGTTCTGCAGACCCTGGAACCAGACACACTCTGGGCTCCCGTCCCCCTTTCTGCCGTGTGACCCTGGACTCCTGACCTCACGCTCTGTGCCTCCACTCGCTCCCTTGTAATCCATACCTCTCAGGGCTGCTGTGGGGCCCCGCGAAGTAAGATGCGTGAAACAGGACAGCCCCACCGCCGTGGGCCTTCCTTAGAGGAGCTGGAACCACCCCTTTATGGTGTGTAGGGGGCAGGGCACCCAGTGCTCCCTGAGACCCTCCTCCCTTCCAGGCCGGGTCCCTCCCCCAGCACAGAGCACCTCTCTGGGTGTGGGAGATGACGGGCACCGACCGCACCTGGGGTTCGGCTCAACCACAGGAAAAGGAGAATGAGAAAGAACTCTGAAATGTTGGCAAAGATGTTTTCCCTTAAGTGATGGAGACCCGAGGTCGGTCTGTAACTGCGGCAGTGAGGGGTTGTGGCTCGCCCCTGCGGGGATCCTGGCCTTTGACACTCAGGTACAGATCGGTGCCAGGATTTCTGGAATCGGAGCTGGTCCTTAGGCACATTGGTGGTGTCAGTGGGACAGAGGGAGGGCAGGGAGGATGGGTACCAGGCAGTCCTTGTTCACAAGGGAGGGGCCACGGGGCTTTAGGGCTCTGGCCGGCTCTATTCCAGCCTCGCAGGGGCGCAGACCCCACTACAGACCCGACCTTCCCAGGTGCCCGCCTCGGGGTCCCCCAGCACTGTACGTTGGGTGGGGCCGGGTCGCCAGGGTGGGAGCGCCTGACACCAGGCTTTACCCCCTGGGCCTCGACAGCTGCTGGGATACTGGGGAGAAATGGATTGTTTCAGAAAGCGGAAGCAGAGCCCCTAAATGGGAAGTAAGGATGCAGAACGCTGGGGCAGGTGGGAGCCGAGGCCTTGTTATCCCCGTTTCTGTGGGCCCGGTGACTGTCCCCCACCTGACCTGGGTAGGAAGGGGAGGGGGCTTTCGGGAGGTGGTGCTAGGGGAACAGAGAACACATCTGCCAGCCTTTAGGATTTTTTTAAAATTCAAAAGCTGTGATTTATGTTTAAGATGGAAAGGATGGGAACAAACAGGCCAGGGAGGCAGGGGTCTCCTGGGGTTGCCCGGCTTGGGGGTACCAGGTGAGAAGAGGCAGGAGACCTCACCGGGAGACGAGGCTCATCCCCGCAGAGCCCACCTCCTTATTTCACAAGACCCCTTTGGATCTCCTGAAAGGAAGTCATACTTAATAATTTTATACTTAATGACATGCCTACACACAAAGTAAGATCACTACGCATATTGTCCTATAAAATGGGAGAAGTAGAGGGAGAGAGATGGAGGCTGGAGGGACACCACATGTTTCCTTGTGCCCGCACTCCGCATGGGCACTCCTGGGGGAAGGTGTCAGAGGCGTGGGCGCTCGCCCCTGCACAGAACCCCACACCCCCTCCCCCACAATGAGAGTACCACCTAGGAAGGCAGGGAGCCCCGGGCTGAGAACCACTGGCCAAGACCACGTGTCCCTGGGCCCCCATCACCCCACCAGGCCTTCAGCCCAGTCCTGGCGACGCCCACCTGCCAAAGACCGCAGGAACACACGAGCCGTCCAGGGACACGGCACACCCTGGGGCATCTCGGTAAGATGGTGTTAGCGAGGATAGACTCGATAGGACTTGGGCGTGTGTTATGTGACTTGGCTCAGGACTGGGTGCTGGCAGGAGGCAGAGGGAGCTGAGAGACTGGGTATCCTAGTAAATCCTTGTCTAGAAGCGGGGGGCGGGGTGGGGGATGATGCCAGGCAGCGGCTGGGAAGGGTCGGAGCTGCCGTACACGTGCCAGCCAGCAGGGGTCTGCTGGTCCCTGGGGTCCACCTGGGACCCCCACCCACCCTGAGATCCAGGCCTGGTTAGCTGGTAGGGTCCTGGCTGGGGCTGGGTGTCTCCCTCTATGGGGGTCCGCGGCCTGGCGGGTTGCAGGCGGTCTGTGAACTCGTCTGTGAGCTCACCACAGCGCCCCGTGGGCTCAGGACAGGGCTAGGCTGAGGCCGGACATTGAAGGGGAAATCCTGAATCGGAGCGATCAAGGGAAAAGGTATTTCACTGGAGTAATTTTGTGAAGTGGCCTGGCAGGGTCCCCCGATCGTCTGATCCCCCAGAGGCTTCAGGGGGACACGTGAGACACGGTTTTGCCTGCTCCTTTGGCTTTGACCCAGGCTGGGGCCGAGTTGTGACCTTGGGGCCGGGGTCAGCATCTGCACCTCGGACTTGGCCATCCCATCCTCCCCGACAGCCCACGTGCCTTCGTGGCTGGGCATCTGCCCCGCCCCCCTCCCAGAGGGAGCTGCCCGGTGTCTCTGCCCGGCCGGCCCGTGTCTGGGCCGGGACCTGCCCTGCAGACCAGGCCTCAGAAGCTCCCCAGACGACTGTTCCCTCCTTGAATCTCCATTCCCTCCTTGAAGATGTCGTGACACTATTGGCTTTGGGGGGGTTGGCGTTCACGCTGCCCGGGACCCCCAGGGAGCAGACAGTCCACACATGACCCCTATGAAGCTCCCCCGTGCCTCTGCGGGAACCACAGAGGGAAGTTTGGGGAGAGAACTTTGAGCCCCAGGATGAGACAACTGAGACCCCCAGCCCCCCAGATGATTCTCCCGAGCTGGGGGGTGCCTGGAAGGGGGCCCCTGTGCTGGAGGGAAGGTTGTTTCTGCGTCTGAGTCTGACCTGGGGTCTCCCCAAGTTACCCGGGAAGACGCTCTCAAACTGGAACCCTCGAGGAGGGGACAGAAGACTTCGCGGGGGGTGGGGTGGGGGGGCAGGGCCGCCCCCGTGGTGGTGTCTGGGCTGTGATGGAGAAGGGGCCTCCGATCCAGCCCGTGACTGGGGCAGCGGGTGGCAAGGGCGGTGTCTGTGAGGGGTGATGGCTGCACCCAAGAAGGGCGGCGTGCGGAGGCCTGGGGACCCTCGTGCCTCCGTGGGGCCAGGGGCTGTCCCTGGCCCTGGCCAGGCCTCGGCGCTCTCCTCACTCCGCAGATGCATGACCACGCGTGGAAGCCGCACGGGCCCGAGGGCCTGTGTGGTCACCGGGCGGTGAGTCCAGCAGGCCGCACGCAGAGGGGCAGCCGCTCGTTGCACCCCTACCCCAAGCGAGCCCCCCCGGGACGTCGGCCTGCAGGGCAGTGATTCCTCAGCTGGCGGTCGTGGGCCCGGGTCCAGGTCCAGGGCGCCCAGGGCCATAGAACTTGCGCTGAGAGCCCCGGGGGGTGAGGCGGCCCCACAGAGGCTCGGTGCTGTGTGCTCATCGCACCCATGGAGCGGGTCGGGGGGAGCCGGGGAGAATAGCTGCGGACCCAGCACCGTCAGCGGAAAGACAGGGAGGTGTCCCCTCGCTGGCGGGAGGGCGTGGCGAGCACTGGGAGAGCAGCAGCTGGAGGACGGTCGCCGGCCACGCTGGGTGTGAGGACTGGCTCAGGGGTACAACGCGCTGTGTCAGTCGGGGTCTGCTCTCCCCTTGGGAGCTCGAGGGACCCGTCTGCCCACCTAATGACGGGAGCAAACTCGATGCCCCCTCCACGGGACAGCGAGAGCCAAAGGTGACCTATTGGGAACATTCCCGAAGCCTTGTTGTAACCGAGGAAGGGACAGGGGGAGGAAGGGGGCCCCTAGCCGCAGGCTCTGGGTGGACCCTACCCCTCCAGGGCACAGGAGCAAAGCAAATAGGCAGTCCCGGGGCAGGTGGGGAGCACAGAGGGAGGGGGCATCCGGCTCAGCGCCGAAGCTTGGCGGAGGCAGGCAGAGACATGCGGGCTTTCACCATCCATGGAGCTGTGTGGCAGGAGGCCGCAGAGTCGGGTCCTGGGCGAAGGAGCCAGGTGTATAGCAAGGAGGATGGTGACAACATGGCCCCATCACCAGGGTGACCTCCAAACCCCTCCAGCTAAGGTCCAGCCTGGTCTCCAAGGCTGGGCTTGGTGTGTAAGGAGAAACGGACCCAAAGGCAGAAGGAGGGTTCCGTCCCCGTGAGCACCGCTCTGGGCAGCACCTGCTGCGTGGCCTGAGATGTTTCCAGAAAGGGTCGCTCCCTAAGCCTGGCAGGTGTCGTGGCTGGGCATGAGATGGAACACACAGGGCTTTGGATCCAGAGGCCTGGGCGTCGTGTCGTGGCCCCTCAGAGCAGACCTCATTGCACGGGATTTTTCAAGTCTTTTTCCTTCTCTTTCCTTATCTGTAAGGCAAGGGTAATGAAACCTCACGTCCAGGGACATTGTCAGCTCGGCGGACCTGGCCCCAGGGCAAAGCTGGTAGTTCTGAATGGAGCTGCTGGTGTAGGACGATGTCTCAGACTGAGAGACCCCATTTCTGTGAGCTGCACCCCTTCCTGACGGCTGTTGGGCAGGAAGGAGTGTGCGGGGAGTCGGGTCTCTGGGCGTAAGAGAGTGTGGGCAGCAGAAGCAGCTCGTGGGACGCCCGGCCCCGGCGGAGGGACGCCTGGGGGCCCTGCGCCACGTCGGTGGGGAGCCACGTGTCCTAGAAAGTCAGGGACGGAAGGAACCGCCCTGCATCGCGGGGCCGTCAGGACTTCACGAGGACCCGAGACGGAGTCCTCATGGGGAGACCAGCTCCTCTCATCACAGCGCTGCGTCCTTTCCAGCAGGAGAAGTGAGAGGAGGTCAGTGGGGTGTCACAGGTGTCACACTTGACTTGCAAATAAACCACGAACGCGCAGAGGTAGGATGGCTTTTGTGCTCTGCTCTCTTCGTGAAGGAAGACATTCATCACCTTGGTTTTTTGAAACTGACACTTGAAATGTCTTTTCTGAATTTGCATGATGTGGTGGCCACTGAGAAGGGGGCTGGGCTTCCCTGCCGTTGGGCTTTGTCTAAGACTGTGACCTTATGCAAACAGGGTCACTTGGGGTCACCTTTCCGTTCCGGGTGGGGGGAGGGCTGGGAGGCCCTGGGCTGGAGCCGCTCGCACACCCCCCTCCGTCCCCGCAGCCCCCATCTGGGAGATGCTGAGAGAGGAGAGCCGCTGCCGAAATAAGACACAAGAGCATCGAGTCTCGATCTCGGGAAAGAGGAACGGCCCTCATGCTGAGCTCGGGATCTTTATTCGTTAAGACATCAGGCCCCAGGCGCTAGCTTTCCGTGGAAGGGCTTGCCGGGAGCCGGGTGGGAGAAAAGCAGGGAGCAGGGAGCAGCCGGCAGAAGACACAGGCGGGGGGGACCCAAGGGCGGAAGGTCTTATCCCGGTGGGTCCGGGGCCAGTGCACGTTGCTTCAGAATCGGCATTCTGGAAACAAAGCACAGGCATTGCGTTCCCACGACCAGCCTCGGCTTGACACACCAGGTGCCAGGCTTCTCAAGGTCAAGACAGGCTCCAAGGTCAGTGCCACATGCTGCGTTCTCCCCAAGTCACTGGGAAAGTGTTGTTGTGTCTGACCTTGTGGAGAATAGAACCCACCAGAACCTAGGGGGTCGGGCAGGTGATAGGATGGGCCTCGGCAGGGTCTGCTGTCAGCAGCCAAAGGAGAAGGTGCAGCCCCCTCCCCGCCCCTCCGCTGAGGGGCCCCAAAGAACAGGGACAGCCAGCAAAGAGGCAGTGGCCGACTCCCTCCTGGTCCCAAAGCCTTATCTGGGCCTCTGCCTGGATTTGCCTAGAAGGGGCAGGAGGCTCGGGGTGGTGGGCGGGGCCCCCGCACGGATCTGGCAGTTGGCATCAGCTGGAAGGCGGCCCCAATCCCTCATCACTGGGGGACAAAGGGCGCGGGCTGATTCCAGGAAGGCGCCTGTGTTCTTCCTAGAAGATGACCTGGCATCTGGACTGCCAGGTGGCTTCCAGCAGACCTCACGCCCCGGATGCGGGGCTGGACGGACAGAGCCAGGGCCACCCACCCCCACCTCCGCGTGGGCAACACCTGCTTGCGGCTGACACCCCGGGGTGGCTGTCCCGACCCCACTGCACTGCTGAGGAAGGATGGGGGCCCCCCGGGAGGAGGCGGGCTGGGGGAAGACGGTGGGGTGCAGAGAGGCACTGGGGCTCGGGGCCGGGGCCGCCACTCCGTGTCCCACCAGGAGCACGTCATGAACGATGGTGCTTTGGTTGCTGAATGTGGCTTCAAGCATCAGCCCCGCTCCCCTAACTAAGAAGTGCATTCTCCACTCCTCTCCAGGCCAGTTTTTAGACCAGCTCCCTGTACATACATAGCGCCTTGACTTTGAATACCTTTTCCCAAACAACAGCTTTTAGAATCAGCACAAACCCCTTAGCAAAGGGACAGCAGGGGACAGCCCCCCGCCGCTGACGTCCCTGGGCGCGACTCCTCCGACGGAGGCCTCCACCAGTGGACAGCCATGGCACTGGGGGTCCTGCCGGGGAGTGCGTGGCCTCCGGGGATCCAGGAAGGATGCCGTGCTCGCGGGACGGCTTACCTGTGTCCTGCAGAGGCTTGAAGCACCAGGGCACCCCGTGGATGCTGGAGTCGAAGCAGCAACCCCGATTGGTACACTGCTCGGAGCTGATCTCGGGGTAGCCGCAGTCCACCCTGTCCTTGGCCGGCACCTCGCACAGGTTCGTCGCTGTCCCAGAAAACACCCGGTCAGCGCCGGAGGCTGGCTGGCCCCGGTGGGTCTGCTGACCTCAGTTGGCCAGCACGCAGCCTCCCCCGCTTCCGAGCTCAGAGCACGTGACCCCACCCTCACCCCAACACCTGCTCCAGGAGGTCGCTCTTCCCGCGTTGCCCGCGGGAGCTCCAGCCTCTTCCAGGGGCCCCTGGCACTGTGCACCCCCAGTGCCCTGTCGGGGGTCCACGGGCCGCGGTTCCCTCCCGCTGGCAGGAAGCAGGGACCCTCTGGGGGTCACCTAACGCACAAATGAAGTTCTCCTTCACTGTTTCATCCGCAAGAACTGCCTCCTTAAACACACACACAGTGTAATCGGAGACACACACTCAAAACGGGAAACCACAGTGTGTGCTGTTCTCCCCTCTTTCCCACGGCTCCCTGTCCCCCAGCTGCTTGGTGTGCCCCATCTTCCCGGCACATCGTTCTGGCCGCAACACTTGCTTTTGAAGCAAGCCTACGTTGTCTCAAGTTCTGCAGTGTTTCCCTTGTCACCTAACGGGATTTTCCTTAGGAAAACAGAAACCACAGGAAACCCCTGACATCCTCTTCTGCTCCTGCCACTCGCTAAGTCCTCGTTCCAGGGGTTCCCAAACCTCCCTAGCGCCGGGATCCCAGATTCACTGTGGTGTGGGGGGCCTGTCCCGGGCTGCAGGATGTGCCAAGCTGTCCAGGGGACTCTGGCGAGCACCCCGGCTAGGAACCCCAGGCCGCCTTTGGCACCTGATAAGAACCACACCCTAATTTCTTTAAAAGGGGGTGGATGGGACAGCCATACCCCCTCCAGCAGGTGCAGGGCCAGGGCTAAGTGGAAATGGGCCGTGTGTGCTGAAAATATTCTGGAAGAGACTGGGTTCATCAGGCTCTCTGTTTGGTAAATGTGCCGACATGGTGCGCCAAGACCTTTCTGGTAATTCAGAAACCCGAGCCAAGAAGGCGCTGGGGTGGGAAGGCTTGGCCACAGCCGCCAGCCAGGCCAGGCAGACCTGGGTTCTAACCTGCTTCCGGCACCAACGGGGAGGGTCGCCTGCAGTCAGTGACTAACTTTCCGAGCCTCTGTTTCCTTATCTGTAAAATGGGAACAGCGAGACCCAGTTTGCGGGGCTACTGGGAGGAACGGTGTGCGTCTGGTAAATGGCCATTACTAAGTAACGTGGGGATCTGGTCACCTTCCTCAAGTCCCCCCACGGCCCCCCCGAGCCTGGATCTTGGGTCCCTTCTCCTCCTCCTCCGTTCCCTGCCTGCGACCAGCGCCCTCCTGCCTACCGCACAGGGAGGAAGTCAGAGCAGTACTCACACAGGCCCTCGTACGCCACTGCCCAGTTGGAGGACCCCAGGACCAGGACCACCACCAGCAGCCAGAGCGCTCTGGCCTCCATGGTCACGGGCAGGCGGGCTCTGGGGACCCGTCTACTCGGAGAACCTGCCGCGTCTGCCAAGAAGACACATTTATACCCCCGTGTTTGTATAGGCACTCTGGCCTCTGTTTGCTTGGGGACGGCCCTCCCCTCTGGCTCCGACCACACCTACTTTTCCCTGCGCGGGACTGAGAAGCCCCCAGCGGCTCGTCTTCCTGAAGGGGGACGGGGCAGCCTGGCCCCACCACCGAGGTAGCACGCCAGCGGGGAGGCCAGACTCCAGTCTCCGGAACTAATGCTCCTCTCCGGGGGACAGGGCTGTCCGTCCCAGGCTAGCCTGGCCTGGGGGAGAGGATGGAGGCTCTGCGTGGGGCTGGCCGGCAGCCAGAAACCCAGCCAGGAGCAGTCTAGAAGGCTCCCTCCTCAGTGCCGCAGAACCCAGAATCCCTGACCGGCCTTCGGGACTGGAAAGGCGGGTGCCCTCCGCGGGTAAGGCCCGCTGTGCGCACAGATCTCCTTCCTCCCTCGTAATTCTTGAAAATCCCGTCCTTTCTGTTTGTATTGTTAATGGAAAGACTTATTTTTATCATTAAGTACACTTTCATAAATGAATTTGATAAACTTATTCAATATTTTAACAAAACTGGGTGTGATAAATTGTAATATTTTGATAAAAAGAGAATACACGCAGTAGGTTTTTGAAGATCAGACAACCCAAAAAAGCCCTCTCCTGTCCAGAAGTATGTGTGGTATGTGTGTTTAACACTTTCTTCGGTATTTTTTCCAGAAACGTTCTCTCTAGATCTAAGCACGTTTTTAACCCAAATGAGAACTCACTAGACATCTTTACTTAGCTTGCTTTTTTTTTTTCTTTTTCAATGAAGGCTGTATCCTGGACATTATTTTATAACAGCCTATCAACGAGGTGGGAATAGTTGTGCCCATTGTCCAGACGAATGAACTAAGGCTCACAGTGCAAGGTGCCTGTTGGGGTCTCCTCTCGTGGGTCTGGCAGAGCCGGGATCCCGGAAACTGTGTAGGACCCAGAAGCAGGTGCACCTACCTGGTCACCTCAGCCCCTCGTGGGGCTGCGGGGCTGGAGAGGTCCTGAACCACCCCGCAGATTGTCCACAAAGCTGTCCTCCACCCACCGACTGAGGGGGTCTGGCTGTGCACACGTTGGCAAGGACGGTTGGGTCCCACCTGTGACCGCCCAGCCCTCGCCCACGGGGAACCCACCGCAGGCGACCCTCACCCTCTGCTTTGCTCCCCGCTTCCAAGACAAGTGCAGGCTGGAGACAGAGGAGTGTCTGTGTTGTTTCCCGGGCTTTGCTCTGCTCCCAGAAGGAGAGCGTGTCTCCAAGCTAACAGACGGCACGAGTTCTGTTACAAAAAGGTCATCGTAGAGAAAATCCCTAGGAGCCGTTTCTGGACAGACTCTGCCTTCCCGCCCCCACACCATCCTCAGGCCCAGCCAGGTCTCGGACTGAGCCAGGCTCCAGGAAAGTGCAAATGCCCCAGAATCAGGCTCAGAAGGGGCAGCCTTTTGAAGGCTGCTGGAGGGCCCTGGTTTCCACCTGGCCGCTCTTGGAATTCCCTGGGGAGCTGCCCCTGCCCGCCCAGCCTGGGCAGGGCTTTCCGATGAATGCCGGCGAAGCCAGCGCCCGGAGCCACTGCCACGGGGGAAACTGCCAGGCCTTTGGCTTCGGTTCAACTCAGCTGATGTCAGCGGAGCCCAGGGTTCTCGCTGAGGTGACAGATCCCTGCCCTTGCAGAGTCCCCCGTGAGAAGACCGGTTCATGTGGGGATTCTGATGGGAAGCTGAGAGGTTTGGCCCCGAGTCCCTTTACCACTCATGCCTCAGTTTCCCCGCCTGTCCCAGAGCGCCTCACTCACAGGGCTGTACGAGCAGGTAGTGCAGGGTTGAGTCAGGCATCTGCCGGGGGTGGCCGGCAGCTGCGGTCGGAGAGGGTCCAGAGCCCTGGGTCTGGTAGGGCCGCCGTGGTCTGGGGTCAGCAGGAGAAGAGTGGGGGCTGCCGGCCGGAGATAGCACAGATTCTCAGAGGACAGCGGGCTTGAGCTGGCCCTGGGGACTACAGTGCTGGGTAAATGTTTGTCGGGGCTGGGGGGTGTCCTGTGTGTCCCTCCTCTCTGTCCTGAAGGGTGGGGCCCAAGGAGCCCACCCTGCCTTCCAGAGGTCCCGGGTCTATGGCCTCCCCTAGCCTCCAGCTCCTCTGGGGGGCACAAGGGGGATGTTCATCTTCCAGGAATTAAAGAAAACTAGGGTAGGAGCTGCAGCCCCAGGACTGGCCCCAGCCCTACCCTGACAAGGGGCTGCACTGGGTGCCCCAGAATCTAGGCTAAGCGCACTCTGACCCCTGCTGGGGGCCCTCTCCTTCCTCTGCCACTGTCTCCCTGGCCACATGTCTGGACTGTCCTGGGATCCCTCCCCTGTGAGTCTCACCTGCCCTGGGCTTTGTGTGCCGGTGTCCCAGGGAAGGTGAGGTTCTCCCGGACGGCTTCGAGCAGTGGGCGGTCTGGCCCCGAGTGCTGGGGCAGCAAACTCCCACCTGCAGAGGGCACAGCTGTTGGCACATATATGCCCCAAGCAGGGACCGAGTGAGGATCAAGGGCGAGATGCTCGGCCCGCTACTGTGGGACCCTAAGGACGCCGGGAAGAGCCCCTGGCCTCAGAGCCCACGGGCCAGCAGGTTTTGGCATGTGGACAGTGATGGAGTGGTAAGGAGAGCAAGTCTTGACATGTGGACAGTGATGGAGTGGTAAGGGCCGGTGGGACACTGGCCAGCAGGCTTCTTGTTGGGAGCAGGAGTTCACAGACGGTGAGGGTCCGAGGGTGTCCCAGGAGGGCACGGCTGACTCAGCCAAACACAAGATCAACGTGGCCTACGCGGGCTTAGAGATTCCGAGTCTCCTCTCAGCTCACTAAGACTGTCACTCCGGGGTCTTCCAGCCAGCAGAGAGCCGGATGGGGAAATACAGTCAGGTTAACCCGTGCACCTGGGCTAGCCCTGGGCTCACACCCCCCGGTGTTATTGACCGTCCGTTGGGCGCTCTGCAGCTGCCCTGGGTGTGGGCCCCTCCCTCCGTGCTCTGCGCAGAATTTCCTCCTGCTTCCTGGAGAGGGGCTTCCAGAGCCTTCCTGGAGGCTCCTGTCCTTGGCGGGGTTGCGCTGAGGACCACTGGGGGAGGGTGGAACTGTGCCGATGCGTCCCCCACCTGATCTGGGGGAGGACGGAGGCTGAGTCAGAACAGAGGCCATGAGGGACATGGAGCTCGTGTCTCCTGCCCCCCCAAATAAGGGGCCAGTGTCTGACCTACTACATCCGGGGACCCGCGAGAGCCCCTGGGTGTTCTGGAGGAACCAGTGTCTAGCCCGGAGCCTACGGCAGTGCTCTCAACCACAGGAGCCCTAACCCCAGAGGTCCTCGGAGTCTGGGGCTGTTGCATCAGCCCAGCTGCTGTTACAACAAGGAAAGTTTCCCAGGAATAAGGGAGCCGATGACCAGGACACTGAGAGAGATAAGTCAGAACTAAACAGAACGAACAGGCGGGGAGCAGATGTGCCTGGGGGCACCAGGCCCCGCACGGGCAGCCCCGCCTTTCAGAGCCGGATGGGCCTTTCTGGAGCAGCTGGACCAGCTCCAGCAGGAAGCCCAGGCTCTGGCAGTTGCCCTGACACAGAAGGCGGAGACTCCCCCGACCTGCACCTGTCGCTTGCCAGCCCTTGGCGCGGCACCAAGCCGCATCCCAGGAGGACAGCCAGGGAAGGCGCAGGATGGCTCTCTGCCGCAGGTCTCAGTGCTCATCCCTGTGAAGCCAGCCATTGTCACCGAATGACTTCCCGGGGTGCAGGAACGGATAGTGTCCTCCCCAAAGTCGTTATGTTTCCTGAAACCGCTGGCCACGGTTTATTTGGAATTGGGCTGTGGCAAGCGTGATTATTTAAATGCAGATGAGGTTGGACTGGAGTGGGGTGGCGCATTATCCAGTTTGACTGGTGCGCCTGTAGGGACACAGATGCAGAGACCGGGGAGACAGCATGTGACAATGGAGGCCTGGGCTGGGGTGACGCACGGAGGGCCAAGGACTGCCTGCGGTCGTGGGGATATTGGAGAGAGGAGGGACCCTCCCCCCGCGTCCTGGGAGGGGTGCAGCTTACACCGTGTTCATTTCAGACTTCTGGCCCCCAGACTGGGAGGGAAGAGGTCTCGCTGCTGGGACCACCTAGTTCAATGGCCTTTGCTCCGCTCAAGGGACCTCTAGCTCTGGGATCAACCTTCGTTTGTATCTTATCGCAAGGGGGAGGAAGGCACACAGTCAGAGACCTGGAGCCCTTGTGTCCCGGGGACCCACCTTCCCTTTCCCACCCTGACTAGGCTTTCCGGGACCTCTTCCTAGTGTTTGGTGCCCCTGCACCTGGGACCCTGTCCGTCCCACCACCCCCAGCCCTGGGCTTCCACCCCGTCCTGGGCCTGCCTTTGTCCTTCCTGGTCACCTTCGATCTCTGGTCTCTACAAATCACTGGCCATAGGTAATCAATCACCAGTGTTTGTGGAAGCCTCTCCTGCACTCCCATACCTCACCCAGGTAACCCTCAAGGAGCACTTTGTTCTCACTTCCTTGTCTCAGGGGAGGCTAAGACAACACAGGCCGGTGGGCACAAGAGACTCCCACATCCTGGTCGAAGCTGGGCCAGGCTCCAACCCCCCCTTTGGGAGGGGACTGTGTCATGAGTTATCTAAACTGGGACACTTTTCAGAGCCTACTGGGAGGGAACGTCCCGCCAGCCCCCCGGGGGTGGCTCTGGACCCACACAAGCTTGCTGTGAGCCGTGAGCGCGCCACGACCCGCCACGTCTGACATACGCGCTGTGTGCTGATGGGACACTTCTGTGCGGCTCGAGTGCGTGTGTCTGGCCCTCAGTGTGCTCAGGCTGCTCCAGCAGAAGCCCGTGGACTGGGAGGCTTATAAATCGGGTTATTTCTCACAGCTCTGGAGGCTGGAAGTCAGGGATCACGGCGCCAGCCTGGTGGACTTCCAGTGAGAGCTCTCTTCCGGCTCACACACGTTTCCACCCCGCATGGTAGAGGAGGAGAGGGAGGGAGGTGGAAAATAGACGAAGCTTCCAGGACTGGGGCGGGGGCAGCAGCGCAAGGTTTAACAGAAGTGAAATAGAAAAAGAGAAAAAGAAAAAAGAAAAAATTAACAATGCTGCATCTTTGAAAAGGTAAAAAAAAAACAAAAACAAAACTGTCGATACATTTCTAACGGAGCCATCAAGAAAACAGTGAGAGGGAACACAGATTACCAATATCGGAAATGGAAGGTGGGCTGTGGCTAGAGTCCTGCAGGCGCCGAGAGGAAAATCAGGTAATACGCAGAATAAACTCATGAATATTTATACCAACAAATTTGAGTTCTCAGATAAAATGGGTAAATTCCTTGAAAAACACAACTTACCGAGTGGTTACAAGAATAAATAGAAAATCTAAATAGCCCGATTTCTATGGAAAATTTGCATTTACTATCAAAATCCTTCCTGCAAAGTAAATTTCAGGTTCAGGTGGTTTCACGGCTTCGTTCTGTGAAAGAGCTCCCGTCTCACGCAAACTAAGAAAGAAGACGAAGAAGGGCGGCGGCACAGCTCACTTTATGGGGCCGACAGAAATCGACTGCCGGAACCGGGCGAAAACATTATGAAGTATGAAAGACCGTCAGGAACATGGATCCAGAAAAACTTAACGAAATGCTACAAAGCTGAACCCAGCCCCGTACGCAGTAACACATCATGAATGACAAGGGTCTGTCCAACGATGACAAGGTAGGTTTAACGTCAGATAATCCATCAGTGCATTCAAGACATTGGTAGAAAAAAATGAAAATAAGAAACGTGTCATTTTAGTAAACACATTAGAAGCATTTAGCAAAGCTCATACTCACACATGGTAAAGACTCAGCTAGGAATCGAGAGGAACATTCCACAGCTGATAAGGGGACACCTAGCGAAAAACACCCCAGAGCCTTTCTTCATGGTGAGATTCTCCATGTAAGCCTGGGACCCAGTCTTACCCGCTTCTTACCCTCATTTCCATTCAACATTGTAAAGGTGGTTCCAATAGATGTAATAAGGCAAGAGGGGGGGAAAAGGCATAAAGATCATGGAAGAAGAAGCAAGATTGCCTTTATTCACGGGTGATAACTTTATTTCCAACTGTTTGCTGCTGACACGTAAAACCACAATTCACATTAACTTTGTATCCTATAATTTTGTGGTTTTAAAGACTTCTTGGGATTTTCTAAAAATCATACCTATTGTGAAGGTACACTTGATAGGTCTGACTCAATTAAAATTCAGACTACCCACTCAGCCAGCTGGGACTGGTGAATAAAAAAGCCAAGCCACAAACTAGGAAAAGATATTTGAAACCCACGCAGTTGACAAAGGATCACTATCAAGGATACATAAAGAATTTCTACAGACCAATGAGAAAAGGACAAACATGGTTTTTAAAATACACACAGAGGTAATTGACGGTAGAGGATGGAAAGGGGCCCAACCTCCCTCATAGTTGGGAATGACAAAAGAAACTAACATTTGCACACCATTTTGCGTGCATGGATTGTACCCATGTTGCGAGATACTGATGGGGGTGCAGAGAGCAAGGACCTCTTCCTCAAAGTTGCCGAGAGTAATTAACGCAGCTACTTGGCAAGCGTTTTGTCAAAACCTAATAAATGGAACAAGTGCATATTGGAGGTTTTTTTTTTAAAGATTTTATTTACTTGACAGACAGAGATCACAAGTAGGCAGAGAGGCAGGCAGAGAGAGAGGGGGAAGCAGGCTCCCCGCTGAGCAGAGAGCCCGATGCGGGGCTCGATCCCAGGACCCTGAGATCATGACCTGAGCCGAAGGCAGAGGCTTTAACCCACTGAGCCACCCAGGCGCCCCGATATTGTTTCTATAGGAAGACCCTGGGAATGATACACATGATTGCTTATCAATAGGGGAATGCATTCTGCATTAAAATGAAGGCATCAAGCTACTTTTATCAACAGGGATAAATTTCAGAAGTTAAGTGTAAAATACAAGATCAAAAGCCTGTCTATTATAATACCATTCCTGATTATTTAAAAAACAACAAAAACACCACATACGGTTTATGGATACATATGGAAATAATATACACTGACTTCAAAACAGCGGTTACCTCCAAGAGGGAAGGAAAAGAATGGGTCAAGGTGGCACTTTCTTTGTTTTATTCCTTTTTTTATAAAATGAGAGGTATCGAGCTAAACGAACAAATGTCCGGCATGGATAAAACTGGGTAGAGCGGAGCACTACTTACGTACTGTTTATCTAAGGAGAAGGGTGTGAAATCTGGCTGCTGAAAATTGTTCCTTTAAAAAAATCCGGGTAACATAAGGCAGTTTGGGAAGCAAGAGGGGAAAGTGTTGAGAGTGGCCAAGGCTGGGAGGAGCCGGCTCTGAGGCTCGGGGGTCCGAATCCTGGGGTCCTGGTTTGGAGGAAACATTTTAACGCTGCATCGGGGATGCCTGGTCCATATCAAAGAGGCTTACTAGGTCTGGGATGCAGGAGGGACGGCTCCGGAATCCCATCCAGCATCCATCCGAACAGCTGGTAAAGTCTCCAGTCATTTCGAGTTTTCTGATTTTGATGCCCAATTCCTGGGGCCTCTCCCGTGCGATCTCAACTTTCTCTCCATATTAGCAGGTTTGCCAAAGCTTCTAGAGAGGAAGACCTGACTACGTCCCGGGCGGGGAGGACAAGCGAGCAGGAGCGTGACTTGGTACCCCCGCAGGGAGCGCCCAGTGAGCCCTCCTGCGTTCACGCCACCAACCTCTGAAGGCCGCTGCCGGAGTGTCCCGTGCCGGGTTACCCTCTCACCACCCTTCACCCCAAGTCCATAAGAGAGAACAAGCTCCCAACAAGGACTCTGACCTTCTAGAAAAAAAGTGGCCCCTTGGATTTTTCACTAAAACATAGCCTAAGAATGATCAGAATTGGAAGTATCCCACGTCTCCTAATATACAACCTTGTACCCTACCTGGTTCTTTCCACCTCGCCCCAGACAAGTCTCAGTTCAGCTGCGGTCGTTTTTAGGAAACTCAAAAGAAATTGAGAGCAGATCCCATCCTTGAGGAGTGCATGGTTTGCCAGAAGCAAAAAAAAAAACGCATCAGACCATCCAAACTGCCAAGAGAATGTTCAAGACGGCCTGGCCAGACTCTCCACATGCTTCCTGGTATCTATCGACACAGGCGGGGAGAATCCTCTGAGCAGGGAAGAAATTCCTCACAGCCAGCCACCTCTCCAGGGCAGCTGCACTCAGGGATTGTGGATGGTTCTTGTTCAAGGAGCCGCCTGGACATGTGTTGGCTTCGAAGCCAGTATAGCTCTCACGTTGGCTCTCTCGGGACTCACCATCACATCAACGTTTCAAAGAATGCTTTTGCCCTGCTGTGGTGGGTGTACCCCAGTAAGTATGTAATCCACCAGGAAACTGGAAGCCAGGTGTGAGATCACACAGAGCGGCAGCCCCACAGGCAAGAGCCAGCCGCAGGGGCCCGTGCCTCCTCGGAGTGCTTGGTTACAAAGGTGTGCACGGGTCTCAAGATTCATCATGACTTGTTTTGCAAATCAAATGGCAAGAAGCTAAATACTGGGGTTCGTGCACGGGTGATGCAGACCCGCACAGCGCCCTACGACATCTTGTTTTGAATATCTTGAGGGCTTTTACCAAAGTGTTAATATTTGTTGAGCTCCTGTAGGTGGTAAGTTCCCGAGCAAAGGATGATCGGTCAATATTTACCAAACGTCCTTTGTGTGCACAGGCTTCAGCCCAGGTCCCGTGGAAGGTTCTAGAGGAAGAAAATGATGTGGTCAACACTTATAAAAAAACCGCGGTCATGGAGAGGGCATCCTAAACTCAAAGTCAAAGGCACATTGTGCGATCCCGGCCGCCTCCTCACTGCTGTGGCGACTGCCCTCCAGTGGCTTGGCACTCGGAGAAGGATCCGGCAGGCGAATGTGCTGATTTCACAAGTGAGGTCACAGACACACGTGCAAGCTGTGGGAGGGAAGCTATGTGGGCGTCGGGGGTCAACATCAGCCCATCACTCTTCTAACGGAGGTGGTATTGAAGGAACAGGAGACTCTGCAGTGGGCGCCGGCAGGGCGAAGGGATGTCAGTTAGTCCATGGGGGCGGGGTTGTCTAAACATGAAGATGGCAGCCAGAAGGCACCTCTCTCCTGGGCATCCGGGCAGAGCGGGATGTCCCCAGGCTCGGAGCATATGTGGTGGAAGACACCCTGGGCAGCCAGGGGAAAGAGGGTCCTCGGTGTTTGGCTTCCAGATGGCAAGAACCAAGCAGAGTGGTCATGGCCAGGTCCCTCACTGTCTTTTATGGGGTGGGACGATTGAGCTGATCTAGAGACAGGGACCAGGACTCAAGCTCCGGCAGGTGTCCCTGGACTCCTGAACCGGAGTTTCCTGCTGGATGACGATAGCACCTTCCAAGATGGTGAGAGTCAAGCACTGACGCTCAGAGCAGCCCAGCAGGTGCCATCGTCCCCTTCCCGGAAGCGGGGGTTGCTGCCTGCATGACCGAGACCTATGCAGTGACGGCTTTATTATGATTGTGATGATCTGGGCTGCAGACGATAGCCGTCCGTGGTCCCCCGACTCAGTCCCGTAGGATTTGGAACTTGCTAACCCAGAATCCTGAGTTTTATGAGCAGAGGGTGCTGCTGACCGGTCCTGGAGCAGATCCCTGACTTGAGGTGACCTTCCCGCTCCTCTCTTGAGCTGGGAGCTGCTTGCTGCTCAGCTCCCTCCCTCAGGAGGACAGAAGTCCCTGCTTTCCGGAGTCTGTGGCCACAGGACGGATCAGTGAAGGGGCTAAAACAGGTGGACCCTGGTCTGAGGCTTGCACGGGAGGAAGCCTGTAACACAGTGCTTCCCGCTGAGGCCAGAAGTTAGTGATGAGCAAACCACCATTCCAGACAAGCCCCCGGGGCTCTTGAATGAATGAAAAGCAGAGGCTGAGCATTTGTACTTTTAGGGACCCCCAGTGAAACAAACTGAGAGCGGGCAGACCGGAACCCACCTGGTTTCATTTGCCGTGATAAGGATTCTTTGGATCCCAATTCAACACACTCAGTGCCCCAAGGGTCATTTTGCAAAACCCTAGCCACAAAGCAGGCATTCAGATTCTAGAGCCAATAAAGATCTCGGGCATTGTTCTGAGAATCAAGAGCAGTTAGCAACATAAAAGCAGACACTGAGCAATGCTACCCAACCCTCCCTTCTGTGGACGCTTCTCAAAGAAAACAAAGGCTCAAGTCCTTTTGTACAAATTATGACAAATAATTGGTAGTAACTTTGTGGGATGTAGGGTGAAGTGAGTTGGTAGACAAATATTTTACTTCTGGTAAGTGTTTCATTAAAAACACAAGAGTTTATGTTCTGGTCATGGTTTTGTTTTTGTTGTGTTTTTTTTTTTTTTTTAAGATTTTATTTACTTAACAGAGCACAAGCAGAGGGAGCAGCAGGCAGAGGGAGAGGGAGAAGCAGACTCCCCACTGAGCAGGGAGCCCGATGCGGGGTCCATCCCAGGACCCTGGGATCATGACCTGAGCCAAAGGCAGGGGTTTAACGACTGAGTGACCCAGGCGCCCCCAGTTGTTGTTTTTTTTCTTTTTAACATTGTTTTTACTTTCTGGAGGAATGTGGATGCTCTCGTCAAGATTTTTAAGTCAATCCAGCAGCTAACTTACCTGGCAAAGTCCAAAGATGGGTTTTCACTCTAATTATTTGTAGTATGATTTTCCTCATTCACTTCGTATACTTCTTGCCCAGGATTCCACCTGCTTTCTGCTACTATAATTTTTTTTAAGATTTTACTTATTTATTTGACAGACGGATCACAAATAGGCGGAGAGACAGGCAGAGAGAGAGGAGGGAAGCAGGCTCCCTGCTGAGCAGAGAGCCCGATGCGGGGGCTCGATCCCAGGACGCTGGGATCATGACCTGAGCTGAAGGCAGAGGCTTAACCCACAGAGCCACCCAGGTGCCCCTGGTTTCGGCTTTTAAATCATAGTCATCATGACTGAAAATCCGAAAAACTGGAATTTATTGATAGATTCCTAAAAATATAGAACTTAAAAACACTAATGATCAGAAGGGATTTATCTAACAGGACACTGAGTAGGGAAGCCTATCTCAATGATCCCACAAAATAGAATTCAGGCCCAAGCACTCAGACATGACCAAGAAGGACGCCTTACCAGCCACCAGTCACGATGAGGATATAACCATTATGAACATGTTTGTACCTATAAAAAGCAAAGGTATTCTGCTTTACAAATAAGGAAAAAATGGGTCACGCAGGCAAAAACGGATAAAAACACCACTGATGGGGACGCCTGGGTGGCTCAGTAGGTTAAGCCTCTGCCTTCGGCTCAGGTCATGATCCCAGGGTCCTGGGATCGAGTCCCGCATCAGGCTCTCTACTCAGCATGGAGCCTGCTTCCCCCTCTCTCTCTCTGCCTGCCTCTCTGCCTGCTTGGGATCTCTGTCAAATAAATAAATAAAATCTTAAAAAAAAACAAAAACACACAACTGATGAATGTTGGGGACACCATGCTGGGCATAAGACAAGTCATGTGAACAGAAAACTAAGTGAGGAAATAGGGACTCCAGCAAAGCGATGAGTAGGGTAGATTTTAGGGACACAAGCACATCAGGCTTTAAGTCCTGATGATGCAACCCATTAAGTGGCCACAGGAAAGACCGGTCAGACTTCACCAAGAAATCACGTCCCACAGAGTGGAAGCCTTACAACTGCTCTCTGAGCAAAGGCAACAAAACTAGGAAATCAGAGCAACATTTCTAAAAGGTTTTTGTGCATGGATATTTACATCCTTTAAATAGAAACACTGATGGCGAAGAGGTAAACTACAAACCAGAATTACAGAATCTTTTAAAAATCATGATAATAAGAATGTAAGGGCCTATTTAGCCAGAGCAGCTCCATCCTGACCCTGCTCCCCACCCCCCCACCCCCCCCAGGGAACTTACTTAAAAACAAGACCCAGAAACCAGTCCCAGGTAACAAAGCCCAAATACAAGGGTGGGCCAGGCCAGGTGGAGGTATCCAATCGGTGGGGGATGCATACTGTCTCCCTAGCTACCAAGGAGTATGGGCCCCACCCTTTGGGTGCTCTTTGGGCACCAATTCTGACCAAGGTGATAGGCTGGTTCAAATAGCTACTATGGGGTGAATTGTAATTCAGTTGGTCACTTATGTGTGACCTAACATGACTGTGCAGCTTTCTCTGTGTGTTACAATCTCATTGGCCACCTGTGCGTGGCCAGGCCCAACCACATGGCCTTTGCCCTTAAAAGCTAGTCTGTAAAGAAGAGAGGGGTCTCCTCTCTGTAAGGGGCGGCCCTGGCCGGTCAGTTTGATTCTTGATGCTTGGCGCGAAATAAAGCTTTGCTTGACCTTCGCTTTGTATCAGTCTCACTCCTTCGACCATGGACCCAACAAAGAACACCATATTTCTGAATTTACAAAGAATGTTTAAAATATCGATGACAGTAAAATGGACAGCTTCCAACACAGATCGAGAATGAGCGGACTGAATTCCTAGCATAAGTGATAACATGAGCCCCGGTACAGCAAATGATGAAGGAGCTGAGGGGAAAAGCGTTCAATTAAGTAACAAATCAAAATGTCTGCTCTTAAAACAAGCAAGAAAACAGCTAAAAATTCAAACTGATGAGGGAACGGAAGGCTGGCTGAGAACAAAGCAGAAGCTGACACCCTCCAAACTTTCCCCACCCCCACTCCTGGGTGGGACATCTCTGACATTCTTTAGGAATCTCCCACCCATCTTAATGTTAATACCTTGCTAGAGGGCAAAATGACCTCGGTAATGGCAAGGCCTCTGGTATCTGATATCTTTGTAGGTCCTCTTTAACATATGAAAGTCTATTGAAACCTCCCTTTTTCTTACTTCCCCCACCCCCATGGTACAGAACCTGCCACCCCTCACAACCCCGGGGCAGCAGCTCTTCTTGCCCACAGGTCCTGTCCCCGTGCATTAATAAACCATCGTTTTGCACCAAAGATGTCTCAAGAATTCTTTCTTTGTCATCACCTCCGGACCTCACACCACTGAACCTCACCTATGTTCTAGAACTTCATCAAAACCACCAGCTAACCTAGTCAAGGTGGAGAAAAACCCCAATATACAAAATAAGGATTGACAAAAGGGAAATACCCATTGAAAACAGAGGAAACTTTAAAAATCCTATGACCCTGCTCTGTAACACTTTACGCAACTCTATGCAATTTGGAAAACCTAGACGAGATGGATAAGTCCCTAGGAAAAGCATGGTTCCCCCAAAATTACCCCAGGGGAAACCAAAAGCTCAAATAAACCACATTATCCAGGCACCAGCCTGTGCAGTCCTTCATGCCCAGAGGCTCTCAGGGAAATTCTAACAAAGCCGCAAACAACAAGTGCTCCCCTGGCTATAGAGATGGTTCCAGAGAATAAAAAACAAAGGAAAATATCCCAATTCATATGGAAAAATTAACCTGAGAAGGGTCATAAGCCCAAAGTGCAAATGCTGAAGCTACGAAACTTCTAGAAAAATATGTGAGAGAAAACCTTTGTGACCTTGGATTAGGCAGATTTTATCATTATTATTATTATTTTTAGTAGGGGACTCATAAAGTGTGAGTCGTAAAGAGGGTGGGCTTCCGGAAACAGCTTGTTTTTCAAAAGGTACCGCTAAGGAACCAGGAAAGCAAGGCACGGAGGAAAGACAGGTGTTTGCACAGCGAACACCTGAAAAAGGGCTTGTTTGCAGAATAGATGAAGATCGTGACGAAAACAAAGCCCCTGTGTAAAATGACAGCAAGACTGGGGCAGAGGCTCTCGCGGGGAAGACGTAAGACTAAGATAAGCCCATGAAAAGATACCCCAAGTCACCAGCTGCTAGGGAAATAGGAATTAAAATGAAATTGAAATTTGGTGTCCCATGTGTTAGGTTTTATCGCAGACCGATTGAATGGAATAAAGGCACCGAGGCAAGCGAGCATTCGAGGACCGGCTTTATTGCAAGCACCCTCGGGCGAGGTTCCACGACTCCGGAGGAAAGAGAGTCGGGAAGTCACGCGTGAAGCAAAGAGGTAAGAGCTTATATGAGGTTCTGCTGGGGAAGTCCGAAGAGGAGGTACTGAGAACTTGTCGAGTTTTCCTAATAAGGGCCGAATTCAGCTACGGGCTCCTCATTGGTTCATCGGTGGGAGGAGAAAGGTTTTTTGTCTCCGGTTTGAGTTTCTGTTTCCCGGGTCTGATGTGGTCGTCGCAGGAGGGTGATGGCGGGAACCGCGGCCATCTTAGGTGTCCGTCATTTTGAATGGTTCTCCCCTCTCTCGCCCGACCCCAACATTCCGACCTTTTTCTTTTCATATAATGGTGTCGGGGGCGTCGACTCTATTCTGGCTACTTCCTGCTGACGGTGGGGCGACGTCATAGGGGCAGTCGGAAGTGGGCAGGCGAGAGTAGGGCTGGAGTAGAAGCTGGTTCACGGATACCCGTGTGAGTTCCTGTAGACGTTCCTGAAAACATCGAAACAGGCAGGGGGTGACAGATATAAGGAGGAGGATTAGGCATAGGGGTCCCACCAGAGGGAGGAGCCATGTTACCCAAGTGTGGGGGTCCGAGTCCCAGAAAGACATGCCCTGGCGCCTTGTCTGGATCCGGTCCCGGAGTTCTTTGACCTTGGAAGTGACTATACCTGATTGATTAACCAAGTAACAACATTGTTCCTTTAGGAATAGGCAGGTTCCACCCTTTTCGGCGGTTAAGAGATCCAGGACCTGCCGATTCTGTAAGGCGATGGCCGCCAAGCTGGTGACTTGGGTCTGTAGGGCCCTGAGGGAATCAGCGATCCTCTGCATGTTATCGCTGAGAGCTTGGGAGAGTTTATATGGAAGTTCCCACCCCCGCCGCTCCGGTCGCAACTCCAGTAGTTATCCCAGCGCCTGTGGGTGTTCGCTTAAGATTGTTGATGTGTACCCATGCGGTATGTCCCAGCAATTTCACCGCGGTTGGGGTGGTGAGGATGACCGTGTGGGGCCCGGCCCATCGGGTCTGCAGGGAGCCTGGCCGCAGATTTCTGAGAAGGACCTGGTCCCCTGGGGATAAGTCTCGTGGGGAGGCTTCCTCGGAGGCATTGTCGGTCGGGGCCGGAATGACAGCTTCGGCGTGGGCTCTCAAGAGGGCCCGGAGGAGGGTAAGGTAAGGCAGATAGGATAAAAGAGGTGGAGGAATGGCCGGGAGGTTGTGGTCGATAAGGAAGGGCCGACCGTACAGTAACTCAAAGGGACTCAAACCGGATGGTCCTCGGGGGGATGCCCGGAGTCTGGTGAGACCTAGAAGTAACAGTGTGGGCCACGAAAGGCGAGTCTCCAGGGTAAGTTTAGTGAGTTGAGTCTTAAGTAGCCCGTTGGCCCTTTCCACCTTACCCGAAGACTGAGGGTGGTAGGGGATGTGCAGCTTCCAGGTAATGTTGAGGCTTTCGGCCACCTGTGGGGTCACGCTGGAGATAAATGCCGGCCCGTTGTCCGGCTGTAGGGTTCGGGGTAACCCAAACCTTGGGATGATGTGCTCGATCAGGATTGTGGCCACCACGTCTGCAGTCTCTCTGGCTGTGGGGTACGCCTCAATCCATCCTGTAAAAGTATCAACCAAAGTCAGTAGATAACGAAAGGTTTTATGGCGGGGCATGTGAGTGAAGTCCCACTGCCAGTCTTCCCGGGGCTGATGGCCTCGGAGCTGATGGTTAGGCCCCAGTCTGCGGATTCCTCCTTGTGCATTTACGGCTGAGCAGGTTTTACATGCCCTATGGACAGCCTCAATCACCTTGAGTAAAGAGGGATGGTAGAACAAGGGCTGAAGGAACTGGTATAATGCCTTTGGGCCGATATGGAGAGATTGGTGGATATCAGAGATCAGGGAGTGGGCCCGTTCTTCCTGAAGGGCGATTTTGCTCTGAATGTAAACCCATCCTTTATCTCCTGTTTTTCCCCCCAGGGCGTGAAGGGCTTGGGTCTCTTTTTCTGAGTAGGATGGTTGGTGAGGAGTGTTAAGGAAAAGGATAGGGGATATTGGGTTATTGAGGGCTGTCGGTCTAGCCACTGAGTCAGCCTTGTTTCCTTGGGAGACCATATCCTTGGAGGTTTGGTGGCCCTTACAATGAACGACCGCGACTTCAGTGGGGAGACTGAGAGCCTCGAGTAGTTTAGTAATGAGCGGTCCATTGATTATGGGTGTTCCCTTGGTGGTCAGGAATCCCCGTTCCTGCCAGAGGACAGAGTGGGTGTGAGT
>PISX010007575.1:59558-88077 GCA_004024625.1 Mellivora capensis | reverse complement strand
AGATATGAACAGACACTTCTCCAATGAAGACATACAAATGGCTATCAGACACATGAAAAAATGTTCATCATCACTAGCCATCAGGGAGATTCAAATTAAAGCCACATTGAGATACCACCTCACACCAGTTAGAATGGCCAAAATCAGCAAGACAGGAAACAACGTGTGTTGGAGAGGATGTGGAGAAAGGGGAACCCTCCTACACTATTGGTCGGAATGCAAGTTGGTGCAGCCACTCTGGAAAACAGTGTGGAGATTCCTCAAGAAATTAAAAATAGAGCTTCCCTATGACCCTGCAATTGCACTACTGGGTATTTACCCCAAAGATACAGATGTGGTGAAAAGAAGAGCTATCTGTACCCCAATGTTTATAGCAGCAATGGCCACGGTCGCCAAACTGTGGAAAGAACCAAGATGCCCTTCAATGGATGAGTGGATAAGGAAGATGTGGTCCATATACATTATGGAGTATTTATGACTGCTCATAAATATGCAGTGGCTTCTCATTTTTCTGAGAATAAAAGCTGAAGTCCTTAAAATGCCTGTGTTAGAGTTCTCCGGAGAAACAGAGTCGATAAGAGATTTTATCTATGTATTTAAATTAATTCTGCATCTACATCTTACTTTAAGGAATTAACTGTTGTGATTATGGGGCTGAGAGGTACCACAATCTGATATCTGCAATCTGGAGACCTATGAAAGCTGGTAGATCTGTTTGAAGGCATGAGAACCAGAGAGCCAATGGTGTAAGTTCCAGTGTGAGGACAAAAGACTGACATCTGACTCAAATATTCAGGCAGAGAGAATGGAATCTCCCTTTTCCTACTTTTTGCTTTTTCTTTCATTCTCTTTTCTTTTTGCCTTTTTTCTTTTCTTTTTTTTTTTTTCTTTTTTCAGACCCTCAGTGGATTAGGTGATGCCCAACAGCATTGGATAGAACAACTTGGTTTACTCACTGTATTCATTCAAATGCTAATCTCATCTGTAAATATTTTCACATATATACCTAGAAATAATGTTAACCATTAGATAGAAATATCTGGGTGCCACATGACCCAGTCAAATTGACACTTAAAATTAACCATCCCATATCTTACCAGATCTATGTAGACAGGCCCCCCTATTCCCTGAAAACCTCATCCCTGCTCCTGCTATCCTTGTTTATTTGTTGTACCTGAACACAGTGGGCATGCTCTGACTTCAGAATTTTTATATTGGCTCTTCCCTTTTTTTTTTTAAGATTTTGTTTATTTATTTGACAGACAGAGATCACAAGTAGGCAGAGAGGAAGGCAAAGTGAGAGGAGGAAGCAGGCTCCCTGCTGAGCAGAGAGCCCAATACAGGGCTGGATTCCAGGGGATCATGACCTGAGCCAAAGGTAGAGGTTTTAACCCACTGAGCCACCCAGGCACCTCTTGGCTGTTCCTTTTATGAGAATATTTCTTTCTCAGGTAGCTGTGTTGCTAACTTTTTTGTCTATATGAGAACTCAAAGATATATTACCAGGAAGGCTGCTTTGATCACCATGTTTAAAATTGCAACTCTCCTTCTACCCTTTATTACTTTGTGCTGCCAATTCCTTTTCCTTCTCTACTTTTTTTTAAAGATTTTACTTACTTGTTTCAGAGAGAGAGAATGAGAGAGAGCAAGCATGAGAGAGGGAAGGTCAGAGGGAGAAGCAGAGACCCTGCTGAACCTATCTGATACTCGATCCCGGGACTCCAGGATCATGACCTGAGCTGAAGGCAGTCACTCAAGCAACTGAGGCACCCAGGTGCCCACTACGTTTCTTTGTTTATTTGGTTGGTTGGTTGGTTTGTTTTTAAACAAAACATTTATCAACAGATAACATGCTGTATAATTTCCTTATTGTTATTTATTTTATATCTTCTTTCACATGGATGTAAAATTGAAGTAAAGTGTTCTTCCTTATCTAATGCCTTCTGATCATTCTAAGCACCAGAAAAAGAAGGGGCTGGCGCATTGTAACTGCTTAGTATTTGTTGATAATAAATGAATGGATGTGTGAATCCATATATAGGTTAAAAGATTCATTCTTAGTTATGCTATGAAACTTCCATCATGCATTTCTTCATTTCTACATTGTAATTTTTACATTAGTCACTTAAAAAAAAAGATTTTACTTATTTATTTGTTTATTTATTTAGATCCGTGAGGAGGTGGGGGGGCAGAGGAAGAGAGAGAATATCAAGCTGAGCACAGAGCCCAATACAGGGCTTGATCTTACAACCCTGAGATCATGACCGGAGCCAAAAATCAAGAGTCAGATGCTTAAATGACTAAGCCACTCAGTCACCCCTACATCAATCTCTTTTGAATCAAAAGTAATGTAATATGCTGCAGCATTTAATAGTGCTATAGTCTACCATTCACTTCAGCATTATAGCATACTGAAAGCAGGGACCAGTGGACATTTGGATAATATACACCTTTTTCAAGATGATGGAATCAGCACATGGCCCTTAGATATGTGAGTAATAAGACTAAGCACTGGGAATAAAGAACAGAGTATATGGATTAATTTTCCCTCATTATGTAGTAAAAGCTATTTTTAATAGCCTAGGCTACTGATAGTAAGAGGAAATAACAGTCACTAACTAAAGAATTTTATTCATGTATTGATCTCTAAAATAACATCAAATAGGTTTAATGTCTTAGTATGTCACAAGTGAATATAAAATCTAAATTTGTCTGAGCTGAACTTATTACAACAGTTCCCTACTATTATGACTGTTATTTAAAGAGCAGTTTTTTTCTACTGACTTTTATATCATTCAATATTTATTCTTCATATCATTTCCAAGTTGGTTATTAGTACTATTGAGCTAATTACATAATGAAAAAATCATGTAAGAAATATTAAATGATCTATCCAAGAACAAATAGTGTGCTTCAACCATAAAAGTTTTTTTCTAATATTTACACCTGTGAGACTATGAATACTTTTCTTCATCTCAAATCTCTTAATATTTTATATAGTTTTTAAAACCATTATAAGTATTTATACCTCTATTCTCTCTTTATTTGTACCTCTTTAACATGTAAAAGATAAAGTTAAAAGGTGAGAAAAAATTCAGGATTTGAATTATGGAAAGTAAGTTTTATTTTTTTTAAGTGTTTTGGCATTTTTCACATGGCAACATTATTGCCCTATTGTGAGGTTGTTTGTCATCAAGTTTGAAAAGGTTACTGCATGACCATTCAAGGGAAGTATAAAACAAACCTCTGCTTGCATTTAGAACCAGAAAGCTATTCATTATATTTCATATTCTCCCTCTCCACTTGTCTTCAAACAGTAATCTTGATGGATCCAACATCAGTTGTGTCCTGTGAATATTTCTGGAGAACAAATGCAGCAATAGCAGGCAACTGCTGCTTAAGTGTGATGTCAGTTTATCTACCTTCCTGTTACTTTCTCTTGTTTTGGGACTTCGATATTATTTTATAGCAGGTCCCAATATAAAATATTATTAAATGGGTACCAAAACCAAAAATCTCAATAAAGCTGTTTCATATTGAATTTTACTGTGCAGTACAGGAGGCAACCCACAGGTTATAATTTTTTATTTCATTTTTTTGAAGGTTTTAATTATTTATTTGACAGAGACAGTGAGAGAAGAAAAACAAGTGGAGGGAGTGGGAGAGGGAGAAGCCAGACTACTGTTGAGCAGGGAGCCTGATGCGGGGCTCCATCCCAGGACCCTGGGATCATGATCTGAGATGAAGGCAGATGCCTAATGACTGAGCCACCCAGGTGCCCCTATAATTTCTTATTTCCTGTTAGCTATAGAAATCACTCAATATGTGTACCTGACAACTCTGATATTTGTCTACACATTGATTTCTGTTCTGTTTCATTTTCTTTTGGATTTGGTTGTAAATAATCTGATTTCCCACCTCTACACAGCAACCCACTTTTATTTTAAGTTGATTTAACGTGTGAGTCTTTGACTTCCCATCACTGCTAGTCCTTTTTAGTCATGATCCTCAGCAAATCACTGCATGCTTCTTTTTTTTATCTGACCTTTGAGATGGTTCTGAGCCATATTTCATTGAAACTTTTTTTTCTTTCATGTATTTACCAATAGTTCCGGGGTTTCCTATCACATAAGAGTGTACATTATTAGAAAGTATTTGCTGAGTTTCAATCTTTTCAATAAATGAAAAGAATGAGATCTTGCTATTTGCAACTATGTGGATCAACCTAGAAGGTTATAAAGCTAAGTGAAATAAGTCAGATGGAGAAAGACAAATACTATATCATTTCACTCATAAGTGAAATTTAAAAAATAAAATAGATGAACAAATAAGAAAAAAGAGACAAAACAGCAGACTTTTAAATGCAGAGAACAAAATGGTGGTCACCAGAGGGGAGGTGGGAGGATGGGTGAATAGGTAAAGGGGATTGAGAGGACACTTATCATGATGGCCACTGAGTAATTAGAGAAATGTTAAATCATTATAACACTGACAATATAATACTGTATATGAATTATATTTCAATAAAGATTAATAGATTTTTAAAAACAAAATATATATTTTTTAAATAGGGCTAAAAATTATAAGTAGACATTCTTTACTTAAAATCACTAAATTATAATTAGGAAAACTTTGTCATCTTAATTATTTTTATATAAATAAAGATTTCTCTGGAAACACAATCTGTCAAAATTAATAACAAAAATTATAACCCTATAATTTGAATTCTATAATGAAAATCCTAATATTTCAGTGACAGTCAAGTTGGAAATAGGTTGTTATTTTCATTCTAGGGAAACTTATGCTGCTTTTAGTCAAATGTTTAAAGATAACTTTTACTCCAATTCAACAATTTAGTCCCTCAATTAATAAAAAATAGAATTCTAAAGTTGAAAGAGAACTTCAAAGGAGTTTACTACAGGAATCATTAAGGAGGAGAAATCAAGGGTTTAGTTAATTAAAATATTTATTTAAAATCATAAATGTAAGGATCAGAGCTAGAACACAAAATAGTTCATCAAGATTTCAGTTTGGGGATGTTTGTTGAATCATTCTAGTCTTTCCTAAAATATTGCAGAATAACATGACCTGTTATTAAAAACAACATCAGTGGTTTCAGTCAGTCAGTTTCAGTCATTTATTGTATTTTTAATCTTCTGTTACAAAATATGCTCAATAATGTGCATGATTCTAATGTGAATAGCCACAAAGTGGACATCACAATGAATGCTGAGATATTTGCCCTCATGTTCCACCACCCCAAGTCATAGTCCCTATACCCCTACCACCAAGAATAATTTCTGCCTTGACTTCTAACACTGCAGATTAGTTTTTCCTTTTTACATAAATTAAATACTACACTGTGTGCTCCTTTTTTTTTTTTTCATCCCTTTCTGTTTATGGAGTAATCTTTATGTTCTCATTGCTGAATACTAGTTCTTATGATATAAAAATTTCAAAATTTATTTACTTGTTTTGTTTATGCTCATCTCCAAAATATCATCTACCCAAGATGATATTTTGTAGATATTATGAATAGTACTATAATAAACATTATTGTGCAGAATTTTTTATAAAGATATATAGGTATTTCTGTTGAGAAATACAGCCTATATATGTGTCTTCTCCCCCAAAATTCATGTACTGAAGTCCTAACCCTTAGTACCTTAGAATGTGACTATTTGGAGATAGGATCTTTGAGAGTTAACTAGGTTAACATGAAGACATACATGTAAATCTTAATTCCGTATAACTGGTGTCTTCATAAGAAGGAGGTATCTGGACAGAAAAAGACAGAAGAAATACAAAGTGAAGACATAGGGAGATCACACTGATAAGCCAAGCTGAGTCCTTACAGATCCTTTCTCATGACTTTCAGAAGAAATCAACTCTACCAAAACATCTGCCTTGGACTTCTGGCCTTTACCACTGGGGGGCGGGGGTGCGGGGAATTTTATGTGTGTGTGATTTAAGCCTAGTCTGTGGTACTTTGGATAGCGTCACTTAGCAAACAAAGATAAGTATATTCCTCAGAAGGGATTTGCTGAGCAAAGTATGTGTATATGTCTAGATTTAGTGGTGACTTTTTCTAAAGTTACTGTACAAATACACATTTCTTTTACCCATGCATAAACATTCCATAAGAACTAAAAATTTTTCCATCAATATTTTGTATTTTTTTTTAGATTTCTAAAAAGATTTTATTTATTTGAGATAGAAAGAACACAAGGTAGTGGGAAGAGGCAGAAGGAGAGAAAGAAGTAGGAACTCCCCTGAGCAGGAAGCCCAACACTAGGCTCGATCCCAGGACTCTGGGATCATGACCTGAGCCAAAGGCAGACACTTAACAGACTGAGCCACCAAGGTGCCCCCCTTTTTAAAGATTTATTTATTTACTTTTGAGAGGTGGGGGAGAGGCAGAGGGCAAGACTCTTCAAGCAGACTCCCTGCTGAGCATGGAGCCTGAAATAGGGCTGGATCCCACCACCATGAAATCTTGACTTGAGCTGAAACCAAGAATTGGACTCCTGACTGACTGAGCTACCCAGGCACACCAACATTTTGTATTTTCTTTTTCATTAATCCTTTCTGTTTTTTTATGAAGTAATATCTCATGGTTGCATTTTGTGTTCCTGTGATTAGTACTGTTGAGCACACTGTCATGTGTTTATTAGCCATTTGGATATCTTCTTTGATACTAAACCTCTCCATTTCTGTGTACTCATCTACATGTCTTAAATATAAGAAACATTGAGTACAGCTTCTTTTCTTGTCTGAGCTTTAATACCTTTATATCCAGCCTGCTGTCAGCTGCACAGCTTATTCTTTGCCAAAGGCTCTCATGTGGGAAAAGCAAGAAAGTCCTAGTTAATCACTTTTGGTTATGTTTTATCTTTGACATCACCCCTTGACTGTATTGTATTTTCTCCCTAAACCAAAGAGTTACTGTTGATCCTTTTAAAAAATGTTTTTCATTGAATCCTACCATTCCTTATACCATAACTATGCATTTCTCTCTCTTTAAACTACTTGTAATCCTTTGCATAAAATGTGTTTTTCTCTAATGTTGCAATCTGCTAAGCCTTTCTTTCAATCGGGGCCACTGATCTTCTCTTTCCAGTTTCAGAAGATTTGGAGGATTTTTTTTTTTTTTAATCCTGGTGCATTCAGACTTTTAAAGAACCTAATCATTATTATGATTTGAGCTAAGTCAACTAAATAACTTCAAGATTAAAGATAGGGGCACCTGGGTGGCTCAGTGGGTTAAAGCCTCTGACTTCGGCTCAGTTTGTGATCCCAGGGCCCGGGATTGAGCCCCACATCGGGCTCTCTGCTCAGCAGGGAGCCTGCTTCCTCCTCTTTCTGCTTGCCTCTCTGCCTGCTTGTGATCTGTCAAATAAATAAAAAAAATCTTAAAAAAATATATTAAAGATGGCTGTAGTGTGAAACAAATGTTTTTCTCTGAGAGTTATTGATTTAAATCTTTATAAATAAACAAATACTTATTTGAAGCTTTTGATATGGATAAAATGAGCTAAAATAAGGTGTAAAACCAAAGATTTCTTACTTATCAACTATTCAATAGTTTATAATTAATAGTATTTATAATTTGTTGAAGCCTTTTTTTTTTAATGTTACGGCAAACATTTAAGAAGGGGAGTCTTGGGATGGGGGTCTGGCTGGCTCAGTCCACAGAGCATGTGACTCTTGATCTAAGGACTGGGAGTTCAAACGCCATGGTGAGTATAGAGGTTACTTAGAAAAATAAAATCTTTAAAAAAAAAAAAAGGTAGTCTTACTCTTGAGGATATCCATTCAAATTTAGACTACATGTTCTAGACACAAAACACCTGAGTAAAGCAAATGGAGTCTAATTTCAAAGAATTACCATATTTTAAAAATTATATTTATGTACTCATAACAAATAATATATCATTATTACCCTAGTATTCAAAAACATACCAGGTGATATCAAAGCATTACTTATCCCCCCGCTTTTTAATTTTTTTTCTCTTACCCTTTTCTAAACTCTGAAATGCATCATAGGGAATTATCTAGTTTATGAGTTTTAATTTCTTTTTCAACTTAGTTGTTCCTCTCAAGAGTGTTGTGATTAGCTTGCTGATTTAATCTTGTTGCCTTTTATAAAATACCTAACTAGTTTTTTACAATGTTATTTTAACTGGAGAAATGTCTAGGAGGCCAGGAAATATGTGGACTGCTTTTTATGACACAGATACTGCTTTGAAAACAGAAACCGAAATTTTGTATGGACATTTTTAAGGATGAATAAATAGTATTTGATGTATATGTATCTACAATTTTATTGCTGTCCTAACATATCTTCTCAACTATTTCATTGTATTGGAGACACTGTAAAAAAAGTTATTATCATGAACATATTTAATAAAAACAAAAAGTACCTAATGAGCTTTGTAAATGGCCTGTGCAATCTTTCTCTCAATATGTAATATTGTATGCAAATGTAAAAGGAAGGCAGTTTCTTAGAGACCCCTTTACCTACTTGCCCTACCCCCTAATTCCTAGCTCTTGCTCAAGAATGAGGATAATTGAAATTGTCCAGATTCCAGAACACTGGTGCTTTATGAGTCAAAATGCTGTGCTTTATGAGTCAAATGGTGTATGGTGGTTTCTGTTATGCTTCTCCATTTTCTTCTGCCGAAATAGCATGTATTTTGTTGTATGAATGAGAATTGCAGCAGGATACCTTAGGATATTGAAGGAAATGCATGTCTTCTTTTGCAATTAAATGTAATTCCTTGATAATACCTCTTGTTTTGCTATTGGGCATTATTAGAAACTGATTATTAATCACAGAATACCATGTAACCAGGACATTTGATTTGCACTTTAATAACTGTGATAGGACTTGAAATTAAAAATTTTTAAAAACTTCCAAGTATTATTACTGTCACTAGTTCAAAGGCCATACTTTAAATAGAAAGTATGAAGGTGATAAAATGTGATGTTGCTGCTGATGGTGATGATTTCAGTTATGAAAATATGGAAATCTAACTTTCCACAGTGGAAAACAAATTTTGTGCTTTATTAATATACTTTCTCATGATTCAAACAAATATTTGCTCATGGTTCAAAGAGTAACTCAAAATATTTTACAATTATATTACAATTATTATTAGTGATTTTAAAAACTATTTATGGAAGTGTTACTATAACCAGCATATATTAAACTCATGTCAGAAAAATAACCATCCTAACTGGTTTTATTCATGGAAACAATGATGAGCTTATCCTCACATTAATTAAACACAATAGCCTACATAATTCAATATTGACAAGAATTAACCATGAAAAAATAGGAAAAGGGCAAAGCTATAAATTTAGTTTATGAATCCAAGCCTTATCCTCATATAAATGGTATTACACTATTGAACTTTTTTAGCTTTGATATTTCACCCCAATGTTGTGGATGTTTAATACCAGTTTCTCAATTTCATTGAGTAAATATTTTGTGCTTTTGGGACTGAAGGATAACAAATTTTCATGTTGTCTTATTTGTTTTCCTGAAAATAATTCCTTACTTGGGACTTCTTCTGGGAAAATAGTCCACTACCAAGGCCCAGAGCATCAGGGGCTAGTTGGAAAATTGTATCTCTGAGCAGTGCTTCTTAACTTTATAAAAGGCTAACAGAAATATAATGGCCATAATACTCTGAGCCTGAACTAGAGCAGAGTTTCAGTGAACCCATAAATAGACCATTTCAATAGGTTTATTTCAAAATATTAAAAATAAATTAGGAAATTGATGCATCACAGAGACAAAAATCAGAAAGATTTCTTCAATCGTCAAATAATTAACCAATTAAAGCTAAACTAAACATCTTAATTCTAAATCAAAACCATTATAGGTCACCATATATAAAAAAAAATAATTGGCTCATAGTATTTATTAAGACCCAGTAAAACAAAGACTTATATAGACACATGAAAAAATGTTCATCATCATTAGCCATCAGGGAAATTCAAATCAAAACCACATTGAGATACCACCTTACACCAGTAAGAATGGCCAAAATCAACAAGACAGTAAACAAAAGGTATTGGAGAGGATGTGGAGAAAGGGAAATTCTCTTACACTTGGTGGGAATGCAAGTTGGTGCAGCCACGTCAGAAAACAGTGTGGAGATTCCTTAAGAAATTAAAAATAGAGCTATCCTATGACCCTGCAATTGCACTACTGGGTATTTACCCCAAAGATACAGATGTAGTGAAAAGAAGGGTCATCTGTACCCCAGTGTTCATAGCAGCAATGGCCACAGTCACCAAACTGTGAAAAGAACCAAGATGCCCTTCAAGGACCAATGGATAAAAAAGATATGGTCCATATATACAATGGAGTATTATGCCTCCATCAGAAAGGATGAATACCCAGCTTTTGTATCAACATGGACAGGACTAGAAGAGATTATGCTGAGTGAAATAAGTCAAGCAGAGAGAGTCAATTATCATATGGTTTCCCTTAATTGTGGAGCATAAAGATTAACACAGATGGAGAGAAATGAGTTGGGGGAAATCGAAGGGGGAGACCAAGCATGAGAGACTGTGGACTTTGAGAAACAAACTGAGGGTTTTGGTGGGGAGGAGGGTGGGGGGTTGGGTGAGCCTGGTGGTGGATATTAAGGAGGGCATGATTTGCATGGAGCACTGGGTGTGGTGCATAAACAATGAATTTTGGAACACTGAAAATAATAAATAAATAAATATTTACATTAAATTAATAATACTTTCTGACCATTTTTTAAAAAGAGAAATTGTATAGAAGTAAACATATAGTAATATCAGCTTGAAATTAATATCACAATAATAGTATGTTTGGAGAAATGAGAAACAGTTATGAGCCAAAATTGTTCAGGAAGATGAGATTCAACTGAGCTGTTAAAAAAAATAGATCTTGTTGGGTAAATAGTGTGGAGTGTGTGTGTGTGTGTGTGTGTGTGCATTTCAAATGGAGTATTGACAACCTAGTAGATTCCAAATTTTGAGCTAAATGCTGTGCATATAGTGATTAATAAGATTAATAATTCAGGCACAATGATGTATAATGTATTATGGTAAGAGAAGTGTTATGATGGAGGCAATGAAAAAGATACAGCCAAGTGGTAAGTCATCCTGTTTATTAAGATAAAGGAATTCAGTGTTGTTGTGTATTAATGTATAAAATATTGGCTAAAATGAAATGTTAACACCTAAACATCAGGGGATAAATAGGCAAGTTTGGTTGGGGTCAGATTTTGGAGGGTATTTTAATTTGTTTTATTTTTCTCTTTTCTCTGTTTTTATTTTCCTTTTTAGCACAACAAATGCTATGCAAAATTATTCTGAGATGGTTTTGGCTTTGTGTGCGTGCATGTGTGTGTGTGTGTGTGTGTGTTACAAATAAACAAAATTTACCATCTTAGCCAGTTTTAACTGTATGGTTCAGTAGTGTTAAGTGTATTCATTTTATTGTTATTATGAAACAAATACTCAGAGCTCTTTTATCTTGCATAATTGAAACTTAATATTTAAGTAGTAACTACCCTTTCTCTCCCTTCCGTAGCTCCTGGAAACCACCATTCTACTATGTTTCTATGAATTTGACTGTTTTAAGTACCTTATAGAACTGGAATCATACATACACGTTCTTTTGTGACTGGCTTATTTCACTAAGCATTATGTTCTTCAATTCATTTACACTGTCACATATGACAAGATTTCCTTCTTTTTAAAGGCTCAGTAATTTTCCATTATATATCTATCTATATGTATCTATATTTATTTATTTTATTTATATAAATATATTATATATATATATACATATTTATATATATACCACATTTTCTTTAGTTAGGTTGTTTTTATGTATTGGCTATTGTGAATAATGCTGCAGTGAACACAGGAAAACAAATATCTCTATGAGATTTTGTTTTGAGTTCTTCTGGATGTATACCAGAGATGGAATTGCTTAATCACATGGTATCTCTATTTTTTAAGTCTTTGAGGAATCTCCATATTGTTTTCCATAGATGTTGCAACATTTAACAATCCCACCAACAGTGCACAAGTGTTCCAGATTCTTCACATCCGTGCCAACACTTGTAATTTTCTCTTTTCTCCCTCTTTCCTTCCTCCTTTCCCTACCTCCCTCTCTCTGTCTTCTTCCTCCCTCCATTCCTCCCTCCTTTCCTTCCTTCTAATAGTAACGATCCTAATGGGAATGGGATGATATTTCATTGTGGTTTTGATTTCCCTAATGATTAACAATGTTGATAATCTTTTCATGTGCTTATTGGCCATTTGTAAATCATCTGTAGAGAAATGTCAATCAAGCTCTTTGAACATTTTTTAATCAGGTTACTTGAATTTTTTTGTTGTTGAGTTGTAGGTGTTATTTATCTTGGATATTAAGCCTATCTCAAATATATGAATTATAAATATTTTCTCTCATTCTGTAGATTGCCTTTTCATTTTGTTGACTGTGTCCTTTGATATGCAAGAATATGGCATTTATATGGTAGCTCAATTACCATATACAAAGGAAACCACAGTGCATAGGAAAGATTTTTAATTATATTGCACAATTACCCACCATATAGCTAACCATTAATCCAGGGCAATGTTGCACAAAAGTTTATGTTCAGGAGAAAGATCTTAAAAAATGAAATTTTGATTAGGTTTGGGGACCGAGTTACTGAATTTTTAGCAAGCTCTTAGGTGATGCCAATGCAGTTAATCTTAGAACCATATTTCAAATAACAAGACTCTATAAAATATTTGACTTAAACTTTTCATTCACATGAATTTTAGTACTCAGTGTGAATGAAAATTATAACTACAGCATAATTTTAAGTTCGATAGCCTTCTACATATGCTGTTTATGGATTAAGACATTCATATTTAAATTGGGCTTGAAGGTGAGAGCCAACATTGAACTTAGTGAAGCTGGTGTCTTGGTGAATGATGTATTCATTCAGTCTAATTCTCTGCAGATTCATCCAAAGTGTGTGTTGCTAGACAATTCTTTTTCATTGCTGAATGGTATTCTATGGTATGTACGAGCCACAGTTTATTTAATATTCAGCTGTTGAAATTCATCTGAGATGATTATAGTTTTAGGTACAAAGCTACTAAAAGCATTCATGTATACATTTTTGTGTGAACATAAGCTTTAATTTTTCTGGGATAAATGTCCCAGAATGAAATTGCTGGATCATGTTGTAATTACATGTTTAGTTTCCTCAGAAACTGCCAAATTGTTTTCCACAATATAAGATTTCTAGGTTTTAATATTTTATATTCCTACTGACAGCATATGAATAATCCAGTTTTCCCACATCCTAGCCAGCATTTAGTATTGTCGTTATTTTTTATTTGGCCATTCTGATCAGTGTGTGGTGATATCCTCTGTGGTTTTAATTTGCATTAGCCATCCCAAGTGGCTAATGATGTTGAACACCTTTTTATCTGCTTACCTGCCATCTGTATAACCTCTTTAGTGAAATGTCTGTTCTTGTCATTTGCTGATTTTCTAATTGGATTATTTTTTAGCTGTACAGTTTTGAGAATTCTTTATATATCCTAGATTCTGATTCTTTGTCAGATTTGTAACTTGCAAGTATTTCATCTACCTTACATGGATTTCCATAGAGCAAAACTTTATAATTTTCATGAAGTCTAATTTATCAGGTTTTCATTTTATGGATTGTGCATTTGATGTCAAATTCAACTACTTCTGTCATAGATGCCAGTGATTTATCATGTACTTTTTCCCCCAAAGGTTCTAGAGTTTTACATTTTATATTTATCTTCATAACCTATTTTGAGTACATTTTTGTATAAGATGTGAGGTTTAGGTTGAAGGTTTTATTTATTTTTGTTGCTTACCTGTGAATATCCAATTATTCTAATACTATTTGTTGAAAAGGCTATCCTCCTTCCATTAAATTACTTTTGCTAGTTCATAAAAAATCAGCTGAGTATATTTGTGTGAGTCTTTTTTTGTGTGTTATCTTTCATTGATCTATGTACCTAACCCTTTACTAATACTTTATTATCTCAATTACTATAAATACAAAATAAGCTTTAATTTCATATAGACTGATTCTTTCCACTTTCTTTTTTTAACTATAGCAGATGCCATGCCTTTCTGTGTAATTGTAAATTAAGTTTATAAATGTGTACAGAAATCTTTCATGGTTTTGGTAGGGATTGTATTAAATCTGTAGTCAATCTGGAAAGAATTGATGTTTTTCTTACATTGAATCTTTACATGCATAGACAGGGTTTACTCTCCTTTTACTTAGATCTTTTTAATTTCTTTTATTAAGATTTTATAATGCACACCTACATGTCCTGCTAAGTATATGCTTAAGTATTTCTTTTCTTTGGTGTGGTTATAAATAACATTTTGTATTCAACTTCTGCATGTTTATTATCAGGGTATATAAATATGATTGGGGGAGCCTGGGTGGCTCAGTCATTAAGCTTCTGCCTTCACTCAGGTCATGATCCCGGGGTCTTGGGATACAACTTAAGCAGGGAGCCTGCTTCTCCCTCTCCTCCCAACTTGTGCTCTCTAGCTATTTCTATTGCTATCTCTGTCTCTGTCTTTCAAATAAGTAAATAAGTAAGTAAATAAATAAATAAAATATTAAAAAAAGAAATGTTATTGATTTTGCTGTGTTCCTTATATCCTGCAATTCAGTTGAACCCACTACTTTTTAAAAAAAATTTTTCTATGTAGACAATCACACCATCTTCAAATAGAGAATTTTGTTTTTTTGTTGTTGTTGTTTTTCCTTTTACCATGGCCTGTATTTATTTAGTCTTATTTCTGTGCCTGGAAGTTCCATTACTATGTAGAATAAGATTGGTGAGAGCAGGCATCCTTGCTTTGTCCTCAGTCTTAGGAGGATATCATTCAGTCATTTACCACTAACTATGGTATCAGCTGTAGGTTTTCTGTAGATATTCTTTTTTTTTAATATTTTATTTATTTATTTGACAGACAGAGATCACAAGTAGGAAGATAAGCATGCAGAGAGAGAAGAGGAAGCAGGCTCCCTGCTGAGCAGAGAGCCGGATGTGGAGCTCGATCCCAGGACCCTGGAATCATTACCTGAGCAGAAGGCAGAGGCTTTAACCCACTGAGCCACCCAGGAGCCCCTCTGTAGATATTCTTTATTAATTAGAGGAATTTCCCTTAATTCATAGCTTTCTGAGCATTTTCAGTGTGAATGTGTATTGAATTTTGTTAAATGCTCATTCTGTGTCAATTGATATTATTGTTAATAGATTGGATTGCATTGATTTATTTTCAAATGTTGCACAAGCCTTGCATACCTATAATAAATTTCACTTTGTCATGGTATATAATTGTTTTATACATTTTAGGTTTGGTTTGCTTATATTTGGTTGAGGAATTTTTGTGTCTAACTTTTTTTTAAATTTTTTAAAAAATTTATTTATTTGTCAGAGAGAGAGAGGGAGAGAGAGAGAGCGAGCACAGGCAGACAGAGTGGCAGGAAGAGGCGGAGGGAGAAGCAGGCTCTCTGCCGAGCAAGGAGCCCGATGTGGGACTCAATCCCAGGATGCTGGGATCATGACCTGAGCTGAAGGCAGCCGCTTAACCAATTGAGCCACCCAGGCTTCCCTGTGTCTAACCTCTTGAGAGATAGTAGCCTAGCATTTTTCCTTTCTTTTCTTTCTCTCCCTTTCATCCATCTTCCTTCCTCCCTCCCTCACTTCCTTCCTTCCTCCCTCCCTCGCTCCATGTTTGCCTGTCTGCCTGCCTGCCTGCCTTCCTTCCTCCCTTTTTTGTATTATATTTCTTTGGTTTTGATATCAGGGGGCTACTAACATCATAAAATTACTTGGAAAGATTTTTTTATCTTCAATATTCTGAAAGAGATTGTTTAAAAAATTAGCGTTAATTCTTCTATTTGTTTTTCAGTTTCAAAAGTTTTTATTGATCTATCTTTAAGCTCATTGATTCTTTCTTTGGTGTTGTTGAGATTATTGATGAGTCAGTCCATGAAAGGCATTCTTTATTTGTGTTACAGTGTGTTTGTAGTGTTTCTGGATGTGCCTGTTTCTCTAGATTTCCAGGTAGCAGTTTTCCCTACAACTTTAGTTCTCTGATGCATCCAAAGGTGATGACTTCAGCAACTTTCTAGGTCAAAAACAAAACTCCTTAATTTTTCTTTAAAATTTTAGCATAAAAATTTGGTAATAAAATGTATATAATAATTTATGATCTTTTATGTATCATATTTCTTTTTGGGTAGATATAGGATAGACAGTTTTATTCAAACAAAAAGTTTGATAGGTATGTTCTAGGAAACACAAAACGAATATATAGTTATTATAAACTCTCCAATAATTCAGTCAACACGTACAGATGTAATCCAAAAATTGTTTTCTGAACTTTCTCAAAACTATTTAACAATACAATCCATTAACCTAGTGCAGTCTAAAGTTAAATATTGTATAATGCCATCTACTTCATGTGTTTGCTAATTTACAAATTCCTTGAAGGGGAGATATCTTCATACATTTTGTGTATCCCTTAAAAGAACCAAATAATACCAAACACATCATCTGTTTCATAAAATACTGTGAAAATAGATTAGGAAATAATATACCCAACTATGTGTCTGGTGAATGTTGGAGAAAGTAATATATTCCCTCTATTTGGTCTTTTATCTGTTCTCTTAAACATATTGTTGATTCTTAACCAAGTCTTAGAATGCTGTTTAGTAAAGCATCAGTTTTAGCTATGCATAAGAGAATCAGTGGCTTCTGTAAATATTTTAATGATGTATTTCTTTACACTGGTATACTTTGTTGTATGTTGACATTATTAGTCATACTTGAATATTGATTTGTCATATATAATCTATGTAGAAAAAAGACATCATTCATTAATCATTCAATTTCATACATGACTGAAGGTAATGATTTTATATGCTGAGTTACTGATTATAATTAATTTATAGTTATATGTGTAGGAGTTCGGAATGATTGTCCTAAGATGTGTCACTCTGGCATGCCGATTATTTTGAGCTGAAAATAATCAAGGCCAAAAGACTTATGAAGAAATTTTTACCTTCCCCCAAGTGCCTAAAATAATTTAGATAGAAAACCTGCTCCAAGAAGGGAGCTATCACCATAGATACCTACATTATAATATAAACTAGGTATGGTAGACAAAGAGGAATTTAACAAAGTCTCTTTGTTAAAATTCCTGTCCCATTGTTCTGTTCTGTTGGAAATATTTGTTTAACAAACATTTCCTCTTTTTCATCTTCCTATGAATTGCTTTCCTTCCCTTTGTAGTCCCAAACCCTTACCCACTTCTCCTTAGTTTAGAATAACATATATACCTCATTTTGCCTGGTTAATTGGTTTGTACAATACACATATATAGATCTGCTGCCTTGTTAAGTAAAATAAAAGGTAGTATCATAACCGGGTACTTGTGAAAATTTCCACTTTGATATGTTCTGTCTTGAAAGGAAGATAATATTCTTAATTTCTTATTTGAAAACATTTATTCTGATTATTAAAACTAATTAAATAATTGTGAGTATTTGTAATGATTCTTTGAGCTTAGAAAGCAAATGTATTATTAGTTGTGCATTATAGTATAACCAGGTTTATGTCCATGGAAATGAACATTTTCATAAAATGAACCATAATTAAATAACATTTAGTTAATTAGTATGATGGTTTTTAGGGAAATGAAGAAAGATCTAAAAAATCACCTTGTAGTTCAATAAATATTTATTGAGTATTCACTATGTAGAAGGTAATAGATTAACTGCTGTGGAAATTTATAGTGATAAACCAGTCATGGACCATAAAATAAGGGAAGATGATGGAAGGAAAATGCTCTTGCCTGAGTACATAAAAAAAAAAAAAAACAAAAAAAAAAACAGGATATATTGTGCTAGATGCTTTACATAAATGTTTTTGTGTTTTGTGTTTTGTGTTTTTTTGTTTTTGTTTATATGTATAAATGTTTCAAGTAAATAAACACTCCCATGATATTACTTGATAAATATGTTGACTAAATAGATTTTAAGAAGAAAGCACTTTTATTGAATAATGGCCTGGAGAACTCTAGCTGTATTCACAGGAAGGAAAGTTTGCTTCCAGAACAGGTATGAATTCTAGGAACACTTAACAGGTGAATTGTCACTTGATAAAGGCTCTAAGTGATAGGTAGGATTTGCACGTATCTTGATGGCAAGAAAAACATCCCAGTGTGATTGAAATGTAGTGATTAGTTTGCCCAAAAACTGAGGTCTTTGGAATATTGGGTAATATTTATGAACAAGTAGGTTTGTATCAGTTTTTTTGAAATGAATGATTCAGTTTAAATATTTCAATTCTAAGTTTGGAAAAGTGAAGCTGTTGGGTCCGTTATTAAACAAAACAAGACTGAGACAAAGTGAAAGTTACTTAAAGCTTTATTCTATGCTAAGCATTAGAAGTAAACAAGGTTGAAGTTATGCAAAGCTTTAAACTATGCCAAGCATTAGAGATCAGACTGACTGGCCAGGGCCGCTCCGAGGAGAGCAACCCTTTCCAGCCTCACAGACTAATTTTTATAGAGCAAAAACCTGGCCACATATAGGTAGCCAATGAGATTGTAACATTGCATAGTCATGTTAGGCCACATGAAGGTGGCCAGTTGAATTACAATTTTCCCTATGGTAGCTGTTTGATCTAACCTATGACTCTGGTCAGAATTGGTGCTCAAGGTTGGTGCCCAGATGGCAGGGTTTACATTCTTTGGTGGTTAGAGGAAAAGTATGTGTGTTTCTTACTGATTGGATGTCTCCATCTGGCCAGACTCGTCCTTGTATTCTGGGCTCTGTTATTAGGAACTAGCTGACCATATTTTCCTGGCTTCCCAGACTTGCTTCTAAGTAAGTTTCTCGGGGGGCGGGGGGCAGGGTCGGTTTAAGTTTTACTGCACAAACAATAAAATGGCTTTTGACCAAGATGGAGTCACTCTGGCTAAATAGGCCCTTACAAAGCCTCTGGAATTTTTGAGCTGAGAGGAGCCATGAACACAAATATGTTTCAGGGTGTTGAGTCGAGTAATGTGTGAGAAATGAACTGAGTCAGGAAGTGACTGATTGTGAGTAGATCATTGAAAGATATTAAAATATCCCAGGTAATAGGTAATAATGGCCTGAACTCTGATAACAGCATAGGAATAGAGAGGTGGGCCAAAACAAGATAAATTATCAGACAATAATGTTTCAGACTCCAGTCCCATTCATATCTACCCTACTAAAATGCATGTTAGCTTCTTTTCATACAACTGTGAGTGAAGGCAAATTTGAAGTTAATAACAATCCTAACTTTCCACCATTGTTTCTTCTTTTATTATCATTTTGTGGAAGTTATCTTTCATTTCTCCATTTTTCTACATGTTAGCAGTTGTTAAACATCAATCAAATAACAACATTTTACAACAACCAAAGTATATATCACAAGCCAAGCAGCAGAGTTTGCAATGATGGTGATAAAATACAGTCTCATTTTAAATCTCCTATTATTGTTGTTAGGGAAGACTGGATTTATCCACAAGTTTTGTGGGGCTGCCTGTCATTTCTAAATTCATTTTGCATGATGTATTTAATCAGATTTATCAGCATAGATAATTTGCTTTTCTTCTCTTATTCAAAATATCTATAGTTATCATCATAAAACTTCTCTGAAAGATAATACTTTGATTCAAACATGCTAAGGGATTATCATGAACATATAACTCAAACAAATAAAACAAATGTCAAACTCAATTTGGCATATTGTAGAATGCATCACATAGACACTAGAGGAATACTATCAGATTGTACTAATCATTAAAAATTGTCATAAGAAGATGTATTACTTCTAACTTGATTATTGAAAATAATGTATTTGTCCCATGACAGTTTCCTGGAGTTTTATGCTTTCCTATACAACCTCCAAAGGTAGCAGAAAAGGAAAGAAACTTGAAAAGTAAGGTTCCTGTGAATATTTCTGAAGTAATTAAGCAATATTAAGAAATTTTTAATATGTGGGTTCCATACCTCCTCAGGTTGTTTCATTTGCCCTCATGTAGCTCTAACTTCTAGTGGGGGGTATAAAATGGAGAACTGTTGGAGATAAAGAGAAGAATGATAGGTATGTGGACATAATTAATTTCTTTTTCATTTTATATTTCGAATTTTTTTCAACCCTTAACAACATTTCTTTGAGAGGTCTCATTTCAAGAGAGTGGTTAAAATGGTTAAGTCTTATTAAGGGGTAGAGCAGCATAATTTTCAAAAAGATCAGTGTTAGATCAATTATTGAACCACTGGAATCATTCAGTTGAATAATAGCATAAGCAAGAGTTAGAAAGCTCCTGACACTTTTACTTTACACAACTTCATGTTTTTCAGACTTCTCTTACTATTTACATAGCTAGAAGATGAAATAACATTTTCTGTGTATATGTGTATATATTAAAATAAGAGATATAATTACTCTGTATAGGACCATTATTGAATAAATCTTTGCTTCAACCTAAACTGTTTCTGAGCAGTGAAGCTCAAGCGCATTTTGCTAAGTGAAATAAGTAAGACAGAAAAAAAATACAGTATGATCTCTCTTATATGTGGAATCTAAAACAAACAAACAAAAACTCCCAAACAAAACACAGAACAAAACAAAAACCCAGAGAACAGATGGGTGGCTTTCACAGGTAAGGGTTGGGAGGTGGAATAAATGGGTGAACTATTGTTTATTTTAGTTTAAATAGGTAAAAAAAAATGTATAGATACATCATATTTAAATCCCATTAAATATTAAATGAAAATGTCTATCCAAAAACCAAAAGAAGGCCAGACTTTTTTGTACTTCTTTATATCTCTATGACTGAATTCTTTGCAAAGCTTATAGTGATTATACAGACTAGGTTTCCAATAACATATTTCCAAAATTTCTTTATTTATTTGAATAGAAATGTCTTCTTTATTTTTATTCAAAGATAATTCAAGGAGTTTACAATTAATTAATTATATTTTTATTACCAAACTTTTTTTATGCCCAATTAAGCCTGACAGACAGCTTCTGAACTCTCATTAATCTTATTTATAGGTAGGGATATTAAAGTCAAATGGTTCCAAGAGTCAGGCAGTTAGTAAGATGAAGGAGATAAGATAGGATTGTTGAGAAATAACAGAAAAGCATAAGTCTAAATTTCATGTTGAAGTGACTCTTGCCATGTTATAATTTAGGACTAGCATTACCTGATATACTATTTGTTATTTTCCCAAAGAACCAGAAATTGAGATATTTATAGGTAAAAAGTAAAATAATCAATATATTATTATATTTTTAAAATTCAAACAAAGCCTGCTGTGTGTCATATTTGCCTCCTCTTGTTTAAGCAGTCAGTATTCCTAGAATGTCATGGATTATTATAATTGCTAGGTATAAAATTCATGGGTAATTATGTAATGAAGGCAAACAGTGGCTATGCAAAATGACAGATACTCCTGTTAAAATATTTTTGTTCTTTTTATTCTTCTGTTTTGTTTGCTTTACTCTTCCTTATTTAAATTTTGCAGTCATCTATGTGTCAGGCACTATATAACCATCATACTTTTGACTTGATGCTAAGGACTGAAATTACAGCAGTGAACCAACAAGGACATAGTTGAGTGTTATTTCGAGAGAGTAGACACTAAACAAGTAATTAGAAGTCATAGTAAGTGTTGAGAAAAGAGATCTGTAAGTTTCTACTACTCTCCTACTACGTACTATGGATTATTATTTGCTATATAGTTCTTGGTTCGGTATTAATCTTGGAAACCTGTTATTATTGTTTCTGGGTGTATGAAAATGTATGTAATTAAATGTCACTGAAGTATAGGCTTCGCCATTCATAGTTGTGAAGATTATGCTTCTCAAAAAGACCTAGAAGTCATTTAAATGAAGTTCACTTTCCCAATAGCTAGTAAGAAGTCTTTGCAAATTCTTGAAAACTTTATCTTGTTGCTGGAATCATGTTTGAATTATAAAGTATTTCTTGGAAGGTCGTGACATTTTTTTTTCATCAAGCTATTTGGGGGTGATAAGATAATTCCCACCCTGATTTTGTGGTCCTTAGCCTTTGAAACATGTTGTTATCATAGTCTTCTGTTTACTTTCATCTTAAGGTACTAACAAAATAGTCTTCCACCAAAGTCTGTGGGGAGTATTGGATTTGTTTGAATTAAACATATGCCCTCAACAAAAAGCTCCTATGGGGAGGAGGTGGGGTAGGGCATCAGTTTTATTTTATTCTCTTTTCTAATACCTTGCAAACATCACCATGGTCTACAATGATTATCTGCTTCTTAAAACAGTTCTTTGTTTTTCTAAAATGTTTACTCCCAACAGGAACTTGATGAATGTTTTTCTTTCCTACACATTATATTAATTTTTCTCATCCGTTAAAATTCCTACAAGCCTGGGCTTGATGTTGAGTTGTAGGTACTATCATAGTTTTCTGCTCTCCTTATAAAAAGTGAGCAATTCATTATGTTTGGTCAAAATGCTCTATGTCAGTGCTCTCCTCTTTAATGCTGTGCCTTCTTGGCAACTTTGTAACAGTTTGAATTGCTTTAACGAGTCTCTCTTAAGAATGCCAAGAAGAAAAGGAATTCATACATCCTTATTTCTCTCATTTTGAGGAGTATACATTGTTCTTTCCCTAGAGGGACAAGCAAGCAAACAAAACAAATACTGAAGATTTGCAACATGAAGTGAGGAGTGAGTTTGCTCTTATAGGTTATCTTGGTTAAATTCTCTAATTCATCTGAATCCTAGTTTTCTTCCCTGTAAAATGAAAACAATAAAATATATTGGATTGTTGAAGTTGATGCCATTTTATTTTATTTTATTTTTTGAAAGATTTTATTTATTTATACAACAGAGAGAGAGAGAGAGAGAAAGCAGGAACACAAGCAGGGGGAATGGGAGAGGGAGAAGCAGGCTTCCTGAGCAGGGAGCCTGATTTGGGGCTCAATCCCAGGACCCTGGGATCATGACCTGAGCTGAAGGCAGATGCATAATGACTGAGCCACACAGGCATTCCTGAAGTTGATGCCCTTTTAAAATGCGTGTTAATATATCTTTTATAAAAATACTAATTAAGTATCAGGGAAATTTGAAATATTGCTCTAAATTTTTAGTAACTTTTTACTCTCTGAAAATGAAGGTCTGAGTATGGGACAGTAGAGCAGTCAAGTTGAACACACACACACACGTCTGTCAATACGAAAGGTAATAGGGATTCTAAAGAGATCACAGGGATACTGGGATTACATATAATTAGCTTCTCCATGTCATAGATTCAGTTGTCTCTAAGGAATCTTCTGTCGTAAGCTCATTTACTGTGAAAATTTGGTGGCTTTTCTTCTTGTCTTTGACTCCTAGGACACTTAGAAGCATAGTACCAATGGCATTTAGAAGAAGCCTTAAGACATTGAGTATCATTTAAGGTGACAGTACAGTTATTCTTTCTGAATTGTAAAATGTCAATCACATATTCTTTATCAGTATATATTAAGGAACACTTGCTGCCCTTGAAAAAAATAGATTAGTGCTAGCCATAGTGACAGGTCTTGGTATCATATGCAACAGCAAAGTACCTCTTAGAAAATGTACATTCACTTGATTGGCTGTTGCTGTCTGATGACGCTGTGGACACTTCTGGACCTTCAGAGCCATACTGTAGAAAGGCAGTCAGGACACCACCAATATTGAGATATTTGTTGTTTCACTATACCTTGTTTCTTCTTCAGTGCATTCTGAAAGAGATCACTAGGAATTGTTTTTGTAACCTCAGAATACAAGATTCCACTCATCAATAGAGGTAGCCATTTTTGGTTTATATAGAACAGTTCTATCCTGCCCAGTATAGTCATATTCTGACATAGACCACAACAGGAGGGAAGTTAGAAGTAGTTCTCTACTGTGACATCATGTTTAGCCTTATCAATTCAACATTTTAGAGAATGACACACCTTCAGTTTCCAGAGTAAAAAACAAAAACAAACAAACAAACAAACAAAAAACTTAGAGTAGAGGAAGGGTATCTCTGTAATACCTGAGAATTATTTCACTGTTGTTGTTCTTATCATGAAGTATTCTTTGGGTGTTTAATCTGTGCCCAGTCCAGGACTCAGTGCTGTGGTAAATCCTGGGGGACGGAGGGAAGAAAAGAAAAGAAGGCAGAGTTCTTTCTTAATATTATTAAAAGACTCTGATACTATTTTTATTATTTTAGCTGATACTTTTTGTTTTATTTTCCTTTTGCATCACTCAAAACCAGACTTTTTGAATTTTCATTCTTGTCAGTGGAGTAAAAGTAAAACAAAGAACAGACTCTGATATCTTCAAAAGAAATTCTGGAAATTGCAAAAGTAGTGTAAGTGGAAGCAAGTGCTTCTGGTATAAAGTTAATATTTTGTTAATGTAATTTTCAGACAGATACTATGACAGCGCAAGCAGTTTATAGTTATATTCTATTTTCATGTGTTTGTGTGTACATTGATTTTTGACAGTAAGAAATATCACAACATTCTTTGAATTACTGGGGTTTTCCTTCACCTGGATGCGTCCAGCAGCTCAGAATTAAGCCAAAGTTTCACCTGCTTGAATGCCCCAGATCTCTCTTCTTCAGCAGAGAATTACATGTAGATGTGGCTCACTGGTCTCCAAATCTCAGTGTCCTCACTTCCTCCTTCCTCACTCATTTATGATCTATGACCTTACTCACAAACTTTATTATTGGAAAAAGGAGGAAGCAGTTAACTAAACATATAGATGGATGCCCAAGTACTGTGGAAGAAGATAATCATGATCTTCCCAGGCACTTGAAAGAATGATTATTTGGAAAAGTGCAACACTGAGTTAGGGAGGGTTTGTAGAATGCAGTGCAAATAACCAGAACCAGGTAGGGACCAAGTCTAAATACAAGTGGATTGTAAATGTCTTTAGCTAGACTGCCCTTGATGAGGTTTCCTTTTTTTAATTAATTTTTTTTATTTTTATAAACATATAAAGTATTTTTATCCCGGGGTACAGGTCTGTGAATCACCAGGTTTACACACTTCACTAACCATAGCACATACCCTCCCCAATGTCCATTACCCCACCCCCCTCTCCCGACACCCCACCCCCAGCACCCCTCAGTTTGTTTTGTGAGATTAAGAGTCACTTATGGTTTGTCTCCCTCCTGATCCCATCTTGTTTTTTTCTTCTTTCCTACCCCCCCAACCCGCCATGTTGCATCTCCACTTCCTCATATCAGGGAGATCATATGATACTTGTCTTTATCCAATTGACTAATTTCACTAAGCATGATACCCTCTAGTTCCATGCACGTCATTACAAATGGCAAGATTTCATTAATTTGAAGGCTGCATAGTATTCCATTGTGTATATATACCACATCTTCTTTATCCATTTATCTGTTGATGGACATCTAGGTTCTTTCCATAGTTTGGCTATTGTAGACATTGCTGCTATAAACATTCGGGAGCACGTGCCCCTTCGGATCACTATGTTTGTATCTTTAGGGTAAATACCCAGTAGTGCAATTGCTGGGTCATAGGGTAGTTCTATTTTCAACTTTTTGAGGAACCTCCATGCTGTTTTCCAGAGCAGTTGCACCACCTTGCATCCCCACCAACAGTGTAGGAGGGTTCCCCTTTCTCCGCATCCTCGCCAGCATCTGTCATTTCCTGACTTGTTAATTTTAGCCATTCTGACTGGTGTGAGGTGATATCTCATTGTGGTTTTGATTTGAATTTCCCTGATGCCAAGTGACGTGGAACACTTTTTCATGTGTCTGTTGGCCATCTGGATGTCTTCTTTGCAGAAATGTCTGTTCATGTCCTCTGCCCATTTCTTGATTGGGTTATTTGTTCTTTGGGTGTTGAGTTTGATAAGTTCTTTATAGATTTTGGACACTAGCCCTTTATCTGCTAATGTCGTTTGCAAATATCTTCTCCCATTCTGTCAGTTGTCTTTTGGTTTTGTTAACTGTTTCCTTTGCTGTGCAAAAGCTTTTGATCTTGATGAAATCCCAATAGTTCATTATTGCCCTTGCTTCCCTTGCCTTTGGCGATGTTTCTAGGAAGATGTTGCTGCGGCTGAGGTCGAAGAGGTTGCTGCCTGTGTTCTCCTCAAGGATTTGGATGGATTCCTTTCTCACATTGAGGTCCTTCATCCATTTTGAATCTATTTTTGTGTGTGGTGTAAGGAAATGGTCCAATTTCATTTTTCTGCAAGTGGCTGTCCAATTTTCCCAACACCATTTATTGAAGAGGCTGTCTTTTTTCCATTGGACATTCTTTCCTGCTTTATCAAAGATTAGTAGACCATAGAGTTGAGGGTCTATTTCTGGGCTTTCTATTCTGTTCCACTGATCTATGTGTCTGTTTTTGTGCCAGTACCATACTGTCTTGATGATGACAGCTTTGTAATAGAGCTTAAAGTCCGGAATCGTGATGCCACCAACTTTGGCTTTCTTTTTCAATATTCCTTTGGCTATTCGAGGTCTTTTCTGGTTCCATATAAAGTTTAGGATTATTTGTTCAATTTCCTTGAAAAAATGGGTGGGATTTTGATGTGTAGATTGCTTTAGGAAGCATAGACATTTTCACAATATTTGTTCTTCCAATCCAGGAGTATGGAACATTTTTCCATTTCTTTGTGTCTTCCTCAATTTCTTTCATGAGTACTTTATAGTTTTCTGCATATAGATTTTTAGCCTCTTTGGTTAGGTTTATTCCTAGGTATCTTATAGTTTTGGGTGGAATTGTAAATGGGATGGACTCCTTAATTTCTCTTTCTTCTGTCTTATTGTTGGTGTAGAGAAATGCACCTGATTTCTGTGCATTGATTTTATATCCTGACACTGTACTAAATTCCTGTACAAGTTCTAGCAGATTTGGAGTGGATTCTTTTGGGTTTTCCACATATAGTATCATATCATCTGCAAAGAGTGAGAGTTTGACTTCTTCTTTGCCGATTTGGATGCCTTTATTTTCTTTTTGTTGTCTGATTGCTGAGGCTAGGACTTCTAGTAGTATGTTGAATAGCAGTGGTGATAATGGACATCCCTGCCGTGTTCCTGACCTTAGCAGAAAAGCTTTCAGTTTTTCTCCATTGAGAATGATATTTGCGGTGGGTTTTTCATAGATGGCTTTGATAATATTGAGGTATGTGCCCTCTATCCCTACACTTTGAAGAATTTTGATCAGGAAGGGATGCTGTACTTTGTCAAATGCTTTTTCAGCATCTATTGAGAGTATCATGTGATTCTTGTTCTTTCTTTTATTAATGTGTTGTATCACATTGATTGATTTGTGGATGTTGAACCAATCTTGCAGCTCTGGAATAAATCCCACTTGGTCGTGGTGAATAATCCTTTTAATGTACTGTTGGATCCTATTGGCTAGTATTTTGGTGAGAATTTTCGCATCTGTGTTCATCTAGGATATTGGTGTGTAATTCCCTTTTTTGATGGGATCCTTGTCTGGTTTTGGGATCAAGGTGATGCTGGCCTCATAAAATGAGTTTGGAAGTTTTCCTTCCATTTCTATTTTTTGGAACAGTTTCAGGAGAATAGGAATTAACTCTTCTTTAAATGTTTGGTAGAATTTCCCTGGGAATTCTTTTGTTTCCCTTTTACTTTTCCCTGTATACTTTTGTTTGTCTGGAGATTTTTGATGACTGTTTCAATCTCCTTACTGGTTATGGTCTGTTCAGGTTTTCTATGTCTTCCTGGTTCAATTGTGGTAGTTTATATGTCTCTAGGAATGCATCCATTTCTTCCAGATTGTCAAATTTGTTAGCGTAGAGTTGCTCATAGTATGTTCTTATAATTGTTTGTATTTCTTTGGTGTTGGTTGTGATTTCTCCGCTTTCATTCATGATTTTGTTTATTTGGGTCCTTTCTCTTTTCTTTTTGATAAGTCTGGCCAGGGGTTTAATCAATCTTATTAATTCTTTCAAAGAACCAGCTCCTAGTTTCATTGATTTGTCTATCGTTTTTTTGGTTTCTATTTCATTGATTTCTGCTCTGATCTTTATGATTTCTCTTCTCCTGCTGGGTTTAGGCTTTCTTTCTTGTTCTTTCTCCAGCTCCTTTAGGTGTAGGGTTAGGTTGTCTATTTGAAACCTTTCTTATTTCTTGAGAAAGTCTTGTACCGCTATATATTTTCCTCTCAGGACTACCTTTTTTGTGTCCTACAGATGTTGAACCATTGTGTTTTCATTATCATTTGTTTCCATGAATTTTTTCAATTCTTCTTTAATTTCCTGGTTGACCCATTCATTCTTTAGAAGGATGCTGTTTAGTCTCCATGTATTTGGGTTCTTTCCAAATTTCCTCTTGTGATTGAGTTCTAGCTTCAGAGCATTGTGGTCTGAAAATATGCAGGGAATGATCCCAATC